>CM062344.1:2554468-2573896 GCA_031216105.1 Dalbergia cultrata | reverse complement strand
GCTTGTTAACATCACTGCTTGGCATTTTAACCAATTGCAACTGTAATTATTTATATTTTTAGCTTAAATGTATATGCTATGGTTTCTTTTAAATATGTGGTGGCTACAAGTAGGAAGAATTTAACTTGATTAGATTGCTAGAAAGATATCCTGTATTATTATTATTATTATTTCACCAGTTAATAGTTTTGCTGCTGTGCAATTAATTCAATTTGCACATAGCCCTCAGTGATCTACAGAAATCTTAGATATATAATAGGGCAATATAATGTAAAGAAAAGGAATTCATCCAACAGGCAAAATTCTTCGTCATTATTGAAAAAGAAAAAGAAAAGAAATGGATAGTGATGGAATGAAACGTATCCATATTTGTTCCCCTGCATCAGCGAAGGTTAGATTTGAAATGAGTCTTCGAACTTTAGAAAGAGTAGAATATCATGTGTGGTGTAGATTGTATAGAAACTGATTGATTCACGAATAATTGTTCAGAGAAAAGATTATTTATGTGGAAAAGGTATTTTAGAATAATTTATTTTTTGGATATTGAAAATTTAAATTTCTTTAAAACATAAAATTACTAACGAAGAAAAGTTCTCATTTCAAGCAACTAGGTAAGATAATAAATTAGGATTTGAACTTTCTATACTAAGATTCTCACTTTAGAAAGTAAAGTGGGGAAATTTTATCTTTGGATTAATAAAAATAAAAATGTGATCCTTTACACTATTAATTTAAAGGTAAAAATCTTTACTTTACTGTCTAAAGTGAGGATCACTTTAGAATATCCAAATCCGATAAATATTTTACATTTAGTAAAATTGATTATGGTCAATACAAAAGCTTCCATTTTTCACTTTCATGAAACTAATTTTCACAATGACTCATATGATTCCAACCCTGCAAAATCAAAAATAAAAAAGTTAAAAAAAAAAAAAGCAAACTCTAGTATTTAACCATTTCCATTTGATCTTTATGTATTTTGGAAAGGGGATGGATAAGATTTATTTTTTAATGTAATTTTTATACATTGTCAATCTTTTAATAATCTTCATATTCTTTTCTCTATCATTCTCTCTTTCTCTATCATCCTCTCTTGTCCTGCTTGCAACTTCTTTGCCAAGAGATTAGAAAATGTAAAAATAAAAAAAGAAAAAAGTAAAAATAATGTCAGGAAATTGAAACTTAACATTTCAACCATTATATTATAATCCATTTGAAAAGCACACAGAATCAATATAAAAATGGAATCTTCATCCAAAAAGGAAAATGAAATACCTATAGAGAAAAAACAATAGAAAAGATATGCTTGATGATGCTATGTGTCTGAATTATTGGAAGTAATATGTCAAGAATTTCATGTGTTATGTTGAAACAACCAAAAGGCATTGAATATTTTTTTGTTTGAAAGTTAACCTAAAAAAAAATGCACCATCGATAATTCAATTTAACCATGAAAGATATTATTCCTTCATCAAAGGCTATAGAATAGTTAATAAACAGAGAAGATCATTACCACTTCTTTAGTTGACAAAATAATAAAAAAAAAGGCTAAAACTTTACTTCAGCAAAAAAAGAATATTACTGAAAAATTTATGAAGAAATAAAAATAGCAAAGAAGAATAGTGGAAAAAGAAAAAAAAATAGTATTAAAAAAAAAGAAGTAAGATTAACAATGGACAAAGATCCACCAGGGTTCTAAAAGGTATGTAGAAGAAGAAATATTCAAAGGATGCAAATGATGACAGAAAGAAGAAGGAATGAGAGAAGAATGGGAAGCAAAGTGGGTTAAAAAAAATAGATGATCAGTTTGTGACAGTTTTATTTTATGAGGAGTATCATTACTATTTTATCCCTATTTTCTAAATTCATATTTCATTAAACAAAGAGGATAAAAGTGGCAAAAAAAATTGGACACCAAAACACCACAATCCCCTTTATAATATGTTGTATAGATTAGTATGTAAAACTTTATAGTGTTATTTAATTATGTTATTATATATAAAATTTTTGAGATAATTAATTTACAAATCAGCTACATTTTTTTTTAACGGGATAGACGTGAAATATATTTACTAATGAAACAACACACAATTAAAAAATAATTAGCGTGATTAAAAATATTCTTATCATATAGTTAAATGCCAATAATTTCGGCCCTTCAAAGTTTTCCCCATATAAGATTTCTTCTAATTTGCCCAAATAAATTTACTCCTGATTATATATTGGTGTTTTATTAAAAAGAATCCAGAACAAATGGACTTAGATATCTTTCTTTGGTGATTCTCACTTTTAATGAAAAGTAATAACTAACCTAACTGATAAAATTTGCAGCACGTAAACACAAAGATTTAGAATTGAATATTGCCTTCACTCCTCTCCTTTTTAAGTACACAAGTGCATTAATTCCTATTTATATTATAATATTTACCAATCTAAGTCCTGAAGAATGAAACAAAAAAGAAAAGTCTATACCAAAAAAAAAAAAAAAAAGAAAAGGAAAAGAAAAACTATAAGGATCTGGACTCGGAAAAATAATTTATATATGGTGTTTATATAGGTGATTTACACTAATATGATAAAATGAGTAAATTTACTTATATATGGTATTTTAGAATCCACCAATGGCTGATTCAATATAAAAATATTATTTTGGTGGATTCTGAGTGTGACTTTGGAGGCGAGATTTTGTTTTAATATTATTTTATTGAATCCATCAATGGCGGATTCAATAAAATAATATTTTTATACACTGACTTTGATGCGAATTTAGTACACAAATATTTTTTTATTGAATCCGTCAAAGGTGGATTCAATTCAATATGGAATCTACCTTTGGCGGATTCTATACTGAAAATACTATATTGTGTGAATTTTTTTCAAAACACCATATTGATGTAAATACATCACTCAAAAATCATATTTAAAAAAAAAGAAACTCTGGACTCCAACAATTTTATTTTATTTTTCATTTTTATTATTTTTATTCTATTTTTCTCGTAACACCAAAACATTCCATTCTTCTCGGTCCACAAAGCCGCATACATACATATGATGGTTTTTCGAAGGCACGTTGGTCTGTTGGCACAGGATTAGTTGGTCCTCCCCATGTTGGGGACCAACATTAGTCATAAAAAAAATTACAAAATAGTCCCTCCGTATGTTTTTAATAGAGTGTCCAAACTATGTCATTTTGCAAGTAGGATCTTATGTCATTCTCACTCAACAATTTTAGCTTCGAACTAGACACCAAAATCCCCTTTCATTCCCCCTTCATTGAAGGCTCAAACCAAGCAGACTGCTAACAAGCCACCAGCAGCAAGGCGCCGAGGAAGCAGCTACCAACGAAGGCCACCCACTCCAGCGACTGGCGGCGTGAAGAAGCCATACCGCCAAGGTCCCGATACACGGTGGCCTTGAAGAGGTAAGGAAGTACCATAAGTGCATGAGGTTTTGATCAGTAAGCTTCCCTTCCCTTCCAGTGGCTCATTCGCGAGATTGCACACGACTTCATGACTGATCTTCGGTTCTAGAGCAGCCTCGTCATGGTACTCCAGATTCCCCCAAACTCCAATTTTTTTAAAATTTTTTTTGAGGAATTAAGGACCATCAGCGGATTTATAAAAATAAAAAAAAGTTAAACATAAAATTTTACTATTTAATTCAATGATTTCTGATCATCCGAATTCTAAAAATAAAGAATTAAAAAATAAAAATTTTACCGTTCACTTCACTGATTTCGGAACATCCGAATTCTATAAATAAAAATTGATAAAAAAAATTAAAAATAAAAATTTTACTGTTCATTTCACCGAATTTCGGATCATCATCCAAATTTTATAGATAAAAATATTTTTTAAAATTTTTTTTATTATTCAACTGATTTCAAATCATTCGAATTCTGAAAAACAAAAAATAAAAAATAAAAAATGGAAAAGTAAACTGTGCATTTAATTGATTTCGGATCATCCTCCTTGGTCAACCCATTCTCAACATACCCACCAATCATCACAGTCCAAGCAACCTCGCTCCTCTAAGTGGTGTGCTCAATAGAAGCTGGTCAAGATGCACTAAAGTCTTATACATATTTTGAGGACCATAAGTCTTATACATTTTGTGATATCCCAAATAAAGAAATTATAATTATTATAAATTATTCTTATTATTATTATTATTATTTATTATTATTATTATCAAGTGCACCTAACACTGATATTATTTAACATTATAATTACTAAGTGTGGTTAGCATTAATATTAGTTATTACTATTATTAAATCTAGATATATGCCACTAATATTAATAATAATTAATATTACTAAGTGTAGCTAGCATTAGCATTATTATTATTAAGTGTACCTAGCATTATTATTATTTAACATTATTATTACTAAGTGTAGCTAGCATCATCATTATTATTATTAAGTGTACCTAGCATTATTATTATTTAACATTATAATTACTAAGTGTAGCTAGCATTATAATTATTATTACTAAGTGTAGTTAGCATTATTATTATTTAACATTATAATTACTAAGTGTAGTTAGCATTAATAATATTTATTATTATTATTAAGTGTAGACAAATAGCACTAATATTATTCATGATTATTATATTTGTGTATAAATATATGAGTGTAGGAGTGTGTATGTGTAAAAAATGTTTAGTTTCATTTTGCTAAGTTTTGCTTCCACCTCCTCTAAGTCAAACCTCCTCTAAACCAAACCTCTTCTTGGCCGAACTCATCTCTTGTCAAGCTCATGATCTTCATGGCCGAGCTTCAGTGAGCCTAGCTAATCCTCTCTTGGGACGTTGTGACGCTCCTTTCTTTTAATCTGTGAGATTGGTTATTTGTACCATTCCAATACTTCAGAGTAAAGTTATTAGTAGAAGCACACTCACGACTACCAACGGTGAGTGGGATTAAGCTCATAATCATACTTTTGGTCATTATTAATATTTTTCCATATTATATAAATTATTTATGAAATTTTAAAATGATTTATGTCAAGAGAATATATTGTTATAATTATGCCTGTTTTAGAAATATTATTACTTTTACAGTTATCATGAAAATTAATCATTTTAGCAAAACTCATGGGCCATAATTGATACCTTGCGTGTTATAGAATATTTTTTTCCTAGTTTATGAAATTGTGAGACCTTAGTTTAATGTTTACAGTAGAAATATTTATTATCATGTTTTCAGACTGTGTATTTCCTATGAAGATTTTAGAATATTAGATATGATTTATTGAAAGTATTGAATAAAGTATAATTCATAACAATTGTCAGATACATATTCTATTGATTACTAAAATCACTATGTCTATAAGCTGGTGATCCCTTGGGCATGATTTTAGAATCTCAGTTATGCTACAGTCAAATTGTTAGAATTATATGAATTCAGAGCTTTTATATTTATTTGGTTTATGAACAAATTATTTTATACTAATTAGTGAGAAACAGATCAGCGAGTTAACGACTGCAGGATTGATCGTTAACCTTAGTACCAAGTGGTTCGCTAGAGGACTAGCTCACCCTCAATAAGGAACCTAGTGAGGTGTCCATTTATGGGACCTAGTTAGGTGCCCATCAAATTAGCCATTGGCTCAGATTTAGCTATTCAGCTCAGATAATTATGTACAGAATAATTCATGTTTCTCTACTAGTTATTGCCATAGATTCAGTTAATTTATATGTAATTATACATGTAATATATTTCACATCAGTTGCATGTATATGTTATGTATTTTGTTATTGTCCCGTGTGGGTTGTGAGTGGAGGCTCGCTCACTGAGTTTTGATGAACTCACCCCTCTCTTTTCCTTTCCCTACAGATACAGCTACAGTCTCAGTTGTACCACAGGATCCTCCGTAGTAGTGCTACAGCTTCGTTGGTGAGCTTCACTTTGGAGTGGAGCTTATTGTCAATTATGTCTGTCTAATCGTGTTCCAATAAATTGTGTAGGCAGGATCCCCGGACATGCATGATATATTTTCAGAATTTCTGTTAATTGTTTTGTTATGTTTGGCTTTGGCCTAGAATATGGATTTTATGCAGATTTATGTTCAGAATTTATGTTTTGAGAACAATTTCATATTATTGAAGTTTTAGTTGAACTTGAGATATTTTGAATAAATTTGGATTATTTATGCATATTAGTCAGTTACGTTACCAGAGGCTTCCGTGTGGACCCAAATCCTCACGTGCCGATCACACTCCGTAGGTGGGTTGTGACACATTTGGACATAGTTATTTACATGTAAAATTGACAATCAAGATTCATGTGACAATCAAGAGTTCTTGCGTGATCTTCGCTCACTAATTGATAGCTAAAACTTGCTAGATTAGTTCGAAGAATGGAAGGCAAGCCATGGAGACGCAGTATTGTGAAGCTACTCCGGCTGATTTGTCGTCACAATGGTAACGATGTTCAAGTTGCGACTTGTTACGTAATTAACTATGAGTGGAAACTGAGTACTAATATCCCCACTTATATATGACAAGATCATGTAACAACTTAATATGAAATGACTCATCCCCACTATTGCTCACTTAATATGAAATGCACAGTTCTTAAACATTTGTTTTGAAATTTCGGGTTATGAGAGGTTCACTTGCAAATGAAGTTTTTAAGCCAAAAGTTAAAATAAGAGTTAAATCTTTTAAGATTTTTCAAGAAAAAACTACATAAAATAATTTCACAAGTTTTAAATTGAACTTTATTTTAATGTTATTACATAAGAAAGTATTTTTATACATGTTATTTACTGCAATGGGTATGAAAAATTATGTCTCAATAAGTGTAGTTGGACCAAAAGTACAAAGATTTACGAAACAAAAAAGGAAAAAAGGCATTGAAAGGGGGTTCGGAAAATCCGAATTAAATAATTGAACATGGATAGTCCAAGTTCTCTACATTGACATTTCGCTTAAAGATTAGAGGGACCGAATTTCATGAATTGTTTTCTTTATTATTTTACTTTTTATTACAATACAACATAATATAATATAATAGATGAGAAGGAAATTGGGACCAACCAAATTCCTAATTCTTCACAAAACTTTACGCAAATAGTAGCTGCTTTAAAAATTTAAATAGCAACGTACGAAATCGGGAGCAAAAATAAAAATTTCAAAGGTTGAATTCGGACTATCCGAATTCAAAAAAATACTATTAAAAAAATAACAAATAAAAAAATAGAAATGCAATAAAAATTGATACTGTTCACATAACTGAATTCGGACCATCCGAATTCTAAAAAATAAAAACTTCAAAGTTCACTTGACTGATTCATATCGTTCGAATTCTAAAAAGATAAAAAATAAAAATAAAAAGGGAAAAAAATTTAAAAAAAAATCTACTAACTGATTTGGATCATCCAATTGTAAAATTAACATTAACAAATGAGAAAAAAAAGGGAACATAAAAATAAAAATTAAAAAGATATTAACAGTTATTTTACTACACAAGCCCAATTAATAGGTAACTCACTCAGTAAGCACACAATTCATAAATGTCCTAGCAAATTTGAATAGCTCAATTTCCTATGTGTTTTGGGACAATAATTGTTTACATAACTGGTGTATTTGCGTCCAAGTACTTTGGGTATTGATGCACCCAGTGTAACATCCTCAATTTTTCTTAATATAGTATTGTTTTATTATAGTTTTTTAGAAAGTATGAGGATTTTGTTTAGGCAAGAAATATTTAGATATAGTAAAAAAAATGTCTAAATTAAAATATACAAGACTTAGCATCAAAATGTAAAATATTTAATTATTCCCTTGGATTTTATTAAAATTAGAAAATACCACTAAATAATAAAAGAAAAGCATATAACATAATTAATATCAGAAAAAATCTACATAAATCTTAGAAAAAAAAACTTGAGGAGTGTCAAAAATTATGATGAAAAAAAAATTATAAATACAATTTAAACATAATTTTGATGATGAATATCAATATTAAGTAAATTTGTATAATATTAGTATAATTACACAAAAAAAATAACCTAACCTAGGATATGAAATAAATACCGAAAAATCCTAAAAAACAACTCTCGGTCACATTAAAAATTTTTTTTTACTAAATTATAATATTAGACAAAGAGGACCACAAAATAGGACTCTTTATTAAACCATGGATAGTGTTAAAAATCACATTGACTTTTAATAAATTAATTTTGACTTAAATAAAGCTTAAAACACCTAATTAATTACCTAAGCTTTAAGATAATTTTCCAAAATCTTGATTAAACTCACTAGTACTCTTAAATCAATTAAATGACACCTAGAATGATGTAAAATTTGGACTCATAAAAAATAATAATATATATTCTAAAAGTAAAGGATATTTCATATGACATATTATCCAAAGCCAACCATTTTTGACTAAAAATTTCAACCATGGTGAGCTTGCCCCCTTATCATGATAGACAACTCAAAAATTGACATGGCCTGCTGTAAAAAATATATATTTTATTTTTAGATGACTAATTATTTTAATTAACTTAAAATAGGTCTAATTAAGGTAAAAATATATTAAAAATACAAAAAATTATAGAAAATTCGTAAAAAAATTATAGATAGCATGTAAATAAGGTAAAAATATGTTATTGATAATATATCAATGAAATATAATTTTTTTAGATGAATATTTTATTAATTACCAAAGTATATGTAACTTTAAAATAAAATTTTAATATACAAAATTTGTCATTTTCATATATTAATCATTCAAGACAACTTGCAACCCACTATAACTTTATTAGAGATAAGATTCAGACCTAGTGCCTGTAAAATAAAAGATAATAATAATTTAAAAATAGTTAAATAGATTATTAATTAATTAATTAATTAATTACTAATAACACTAATAATAATGTAAAATACCAAATAAAATGTAAATAATTATAAAAAAATTATATAAATTTTGTGAATCCTTGTATTATATCTCCAACAATCTAATGAAGATATTTAAAAATAAATTAAGTCATTTACCAATTAATTAGCTTAATTAAGATTAACTAGTTTAAGTAATTTTTCCTTATTTTAAATAATTCATTATTAAATTATATGTAAAAATATTAAAATTTACTAAATGTCTTTAAATCATGTCATTAACATCTTAGTATGTCTTTAAGTGATAATTAAGAATTTATTAAATTATTTAGTATTAGTTTTAATATTTTACTAATGAAACTAACTAAATATGACAAATAAATTATAAAATTAATAATATTTTAATCCTAGACTTTTTCTATAAATAGCACACCTCTAAACACAATTCCACACTTAATTCTTCTGCCCAAAAATTATAAAAAATGTGTAGCCAATATTTCTCTTCATTTACTTCATTTTCATACCAAAAACACTTACAAAATTTTACCAAAACACTCCCAAATTATCATCTCTTCTTATCACCATCTACTATCAACACTCTCCAGCCTTTATACATGAATCTTAGCCCTTAGAAAAGGTTTAGAAAAGTTGAAGAAGTTGCTGGTCTAGCCTTGGTATAATAAAGTTTCTAAAGCTCCAAGAACAAGTAGGGGTTTTTTTTCACTTCTAAGTTTCATATATAATTTTCTTATATGATGTTATGCTATGTGATATTCAAAGCTTATGTTTTATTGTTTTTAATACCTTTGAATGATTTAATGATGGTGTCATAAAACACTTAATCTATGTGTATATGATGCATATATATTTGTCTACTTATATGGTTGAAAATTGTGATTTAAGATTATTTCAAATTTTTATTATGCTTTCTTCAAATATTTAAATATTGTATGAAGTTGTTTTAATATGTTAAACCATATGTATTTTTCTTTGATAAAAGCTTTGTCTACAAATGATGGAGTTTTAAGGTAATATAGTTTTGATCTCATTATAATTGTGAAACATTTCTATTCATGAAAAGTGCTTTATTTAATTTACTATAATGAATGGATTCTAAATCTTTGAGCATGCAATATTTAGTTTGGTTTGTATGTTGTATTTCTCTTGGGACCATTAAAACTTAGTATGATATAAAAGACACTAAAATATATTTATATTAATCATAACCTTTATTATGGACCTTGGACTATAAACCTTGAACTATGGACCTTGGACTATGAACCTTAAACTATGGATTTTGAATTACGGAACTTGGACTATGAACCTTGAACTATAAATATTTGACTTGATTATACATTTATTAATAATAAGGAATATTGTTTACAAATATTTAAATTTAAGGTCCCATTAGAAACATGACACGTAAACTAGCTAGTTTCTTGCTTGAAGTGATTTTCTAAAGCTTGTGTATAATTTTGGCTATTTCGTTTTATATTTCTTGAAAGATTTCATGATGTTTTCTTTGCTCTATGATTATATCCTTATATGCATAAAAATATTCTTTTTACCTATGTAAGATAATTTACCTAAGTATTTTCTAAAGATAGATTTCAAATGATTTTGGGTATATTTAGACTTATGGGATTAGTAAAGAAAGTATTATATGAATACTTGAAATTGAATTATTATATAAAAACTAAGTTAAGCGTATTTCATTATAAAGAAAATGAGTTTATTACAAAAGTATGTTTTGGTGCTTCAATGATAATTATAAAGAAATATGGTTTTTGTTTAGGAATCTTATATTGTTTGGGCTTTATGTGCAAATATGGAAAATCTTGTGGTCTACATGTGAATATGAAAGAAATTGTGGAAACTTTCTATAATTTTCATACTTTATGCATACTATGTACACAATATAAAATGGACAAATAGATAAGTGACACCTCGGGCCCCGCCTTGTAGCGGAAAAGGACTTGGTGGATGTTTTAGTGATGCCTTGGGCCCCGCCATGCTAGCGGACAAGGACATGACATTCACTGATCTGACCAGGGGACGCCCTAGTAATGAGAGCTCTCACAGATCCAATATGAACAAATCTTGCAAATTAAAGCTATTAGAAGGGAACGAGATATTATAAAAGGGAGTTATAGTACATTCATGATTATTTACTATATTTCTTTTACTGCACTTTTATTATGATTGATATTATACACTTCCATCTTGCTTGACAGTAGCAAAATATAATTTGTGCATTTTGCTGCACTCCCGTGTTATTCTTAGTTTTTTTTGGATGAAATGGGACTCCCCTGGAAACATCACCCTACTAGGAGACTTCTCTCACCCCTTTTCTTTGATGTTTCCAGATAGCATGGATCGTCTTCAACAATGAAATAGATGTAGCCATGGACTTAATTTCTAAATAATCAGATTCTATTATGTGTGCTAAATAGAATCTTTACTATATGTTACCAGACTTTGGTTATGTTGTATTGTGATATTAAAGTTTTTCTTCATGTATCTTGAATGTGTAATATGTACTATTGTACCCTATGAATCGATATTGGTAGTAAAGTATGTTTTCTATAGATGATAGTTGTCTAAACTGTGAGAATTATTGATTAACAAACATTAATATTTTGTTAGAGAAAAAGCATTATTTGTTATAAAAATAATAATAATTTACCTTTAGGTTACTAGAAGAAAGTGTATTACTGTGGAATGTAATTTGGAAAGGTTCTGGCTAAGGAAAGATTTGGTATTTAAGCGTGTCCACTCTGACTCACCTCTCTTTCCTGGGAATATACCATATACATGATTTACAGTTAATACACATTATTCTGGTATATAACTATGAATAAGAAATAATCATAACAAAAAAAAAATTCTCAAATTTCAAGTTACAAATTAGTAGCTAACCATTGCAATATTAAAAAATTAGGATGAAAGAATTAGAGTTTATCAGGGTGTTACACCCAGCATATCAAATATTAAAAGCATACAACAGGATAACAGTTATTGTGACAAAAATGAATCCTCAATCAAGCATAAGTGAAATTCAGCTATTATAAATTGAACTTTTGGTTATGTACAACATAGAAAAACATAAACCAGGGAAAAACTAATGCACTTCAAGTTAGAAAAATATTAAGGGTTTGGGCATAGGACAGTTATAAGCACCCTAGAAGATAAAAGCAAGAAAGTACACGATACTAAATGGACCTAGCTCTAGGCATGCCTGCTAGGAAAGAAGTATCATGTTCAAAACCTGCAATGAATATCCACAGTTACCAAATTGCCTCAAGTGCAAGTAATCCTTGAACTGCAATATACAGGATCTATATGAATAGGAACACCTTAAGTTCAGATAATGACAATTAAAAACTCTTTACACCATTAACAGAACTAAATCCAGTTAAATGAATATAAGGAGGGCAATACAGCCATGTCCAAATGCAACAATTTGCACCAAGAAAGCTGTTAGTAATTCCTGCTAACAACTTTATAAACACCCAGTTGAGAAAAACATTTCATGGAAGATTTATAAGCTTCTGGGGAAATTCATTCTACCTGTATATATATATAAACATTTGATGAGACACCAATTAATTTATCAGTAATATATCTAGTAACGAAACTTGGTGGCCTGTTATGAGGTTCCGATGCGATTTGAAACATCCGATAATTATGAAAAATTTCACAGATTTCTGCAAGTCTCAACCAGCGATGCTGGGCTTCAAATTGCAACTGTTAAAATCTGCACATTGACATCATGGCATTCAGTATGTGATGTTTGTATTATATATATACACAAATACAATGATTCAAGCAAGCTTAAACAATCAACCTATGGCCACAATAATCATATGTATCAAGAGGAAATATTCATTACTAGAAAAAAAAAACGAAACATTACAATACCAAATCAAAGGAAGGAACAACCATGCTGTTAGCCAAGAGCAAAATACCCAAGGTCAAACTGTCCAGTACACAACTTGAGCATCCGATTTGTACCCCAAGAATCACTTTAGTTACCGACTATATTTTTAACAAAGTCCCCTAAACAGAAAATCATACAAACCACATTACAAAAGAAAAAATAAAAGCCAACCAACACAGATTATAACAAAATAAAAAATTAACATGCACACAAAATAATTATAGATGCACATGTCATCCAGATCCCCATTCGAGCTAAAGAAATGACAATATTACATACCTACAAAGGGTGACCAAAATGGGATGGTACAAAACGAAGAAGGTGTGCTTGTGACCGTTGAAGAAGGGGAAGGCCCTGACGCTAGCAGTTGAATTGGCGATCGAAGAACAATAGTTTCGCAGAAGGGATAAATAGATGATGATCACTAATCATCCTGATTCATATCAATCCAACACCCCAGATGAAAACAGATAAAAAATTTAGATAATAAACTCTTTGTTAAATTTAGACAATTCACAGCGAGAGAATGTGTGTGTGTGTGTGTGTGAAAGGGAGAGGCGGGAAGGGGACTAGGAGGCGCGAGAGGATGTCGGTTACAACCTCTATTGGAAGATCATCGGACATCGTGGCTGGATTTATTGCATGCGACGGGTTTTTGGGGCTTAGGGTTTCATGTTCTTGTGTTTCTTCTTCTTCGGAATTTGGCAATGAAGAGCAAGATTTGGAAAATGAGAGTGGAAATTGGTAGTGAAGAAGGAGATTCGGAGAGTGAGAGATAGAGGAGGTTGGATTGGGGGTTGAGGTTTATGCTATTAACAAAGGAGGCGGAGATGAGGGAGCAAGACTCCGGGAGTTGGAGGAGAAGGCCATATCGGAGGGGGCATATCTGCAAAAAAATATAGACAACAGTAACTCATTAACAAAATCAAGGCATAACCCATGTGCCTGTATGACAAACATTAGATAAAAGATCTTCTACATTCAATGATTGAAAATCATTTACAGACACGATATTAACGTTTTCAGACACGATATTAACGTTGGTCCCCTACGTGGGGGGGAACCAACTACTCCTTCGCCTGGTCTGTTACATATCAATCACTGATGTCTTATCTTCACTCTCAAACCATTCACTAGTGGCGATTCTGTGCTATTCTCACTTGAACTGAACCATAGAAGCTTATTCTTTCTTTCCCTTTTTAGTGGCGGTGCCTCATTCTTCATATCATAGCTATCACACATTCACACCATTCTCTTTTTCATCAACTACACTTTGTCTTGAACCTGAAGAAACCAATATGGCTGCGAATGTGAACCGTGACATGCCACAAAACACAAGCACCCTCACACACCCTCATTGGTACTCAGCAAAAACTGGCATTTACCATAGCAAACACGCCCCTTTGGAGCTTCCTAAAGACCCTTTTCTCGACCTTGTTTCCTTCATTTTTTCCCACCCTCATGATGGGGTTTCAGCCCTTATTGATTCCTCCTCTGGGTGTTCCATTCCTTACCCAAAGTTGCAACCTTTGGTGAAATCCATGGCCTATGGTCTTCACAAAATGGGTGTTTCACAAGGTGATGTGGTCTTGCTCCTGCTCCCTAATTCCATTTACTATCCTATGGTGTTGTTGGGTGTTCTGTATCTAGGTGCTGTTGTTGCACCATCGAATCCTCTCAGTAGTGTGTCAGAGATATATAAACAAATCAATGATTGTGGTGTGAGTATGGTTTTCACTGTGCCTGAAAATGTCAAAAAACTAGAGCCATCGGGCATTCCCACTGTTTCTGTGCCAGAAAATGAAAAGGGTTTGAAGCTTGAATGTTTCTCAAGTTTTTGTAACTTGATTTGTGGTGATTTTGATTTGCCTATGAAGCCAGTTATTCAACAGGAAGACACTGCTGCCATATTGTATTCTTCAGGGACTACTGGTGTGAGCAAAGGAGTTGTTCTAACACATAAGAACTTTATCTCTATGGTTGAGCTTTTTGTGAGGTTTGAAGCTTCTCAATATGAGTACTCTTGCTTGGACAATGTGTTTCTAGCTGCTCTGCCAATGTTCCATGTTTATGGTTTATCTGCTTTGGGATTACTGTCTTTGGGTTCTACAGTCATTGTTATGAGGAAATTTGATATTGACGATGCTATCATGGCAATTGACAAGTATAAAGTTACACACTTCCCTGTTGTTCCACCAATGTTGACAGCATTGACAAAGAGGGAAAAGGGTGTTAATGGAAGTAAGTTGCAGAGTTTGATACAGGTTTCCTGTGGTGCAGCACCTTTGGATGGGAGTGTTATCAAAGAATTTGTGCAAGCTTTCCCTCATGTTGATTTTATACAGGTAAAGAAACTCAAGTCACAACAAAATGTTCTTGTTTAACAAATGCAAATCATCTGCCATCATCCATTTAATTGCTTGAGTTACAACCATTTTTTTTATTGTTTGTGATAATTTTTATTAACTAAATGGTAATTGGCTTCATTTCATTCAGTTATGAGAGATTGTGATAAATGAAATGGAACTCTGGACTATATTGTTTTTCTAAGACTCTAATACTGGTTATATTGCAAGAGAAACCTTGCTGGATGCAATTTTTTTTCCTCTGCTTCTGAGTTTTTGAATTCTGTGTTATAGCAAATAATGAATAATCTTATAGTGCCATTGATATCCACATCAACAACAAATGCTGGGGCACCCTTTTATTTATATGTGGTAGTTTTGTTTTTCAAGACTTTTAAGAATGTACCATGAGATTGTTTCTTTTTTAGGGTTATGGAATGACTGAGTCGACTGCAGTAGGAACACGTGGCTTCAATACTGTAAAGTTTTGCAATTATTCTTCAATCGGGTTGTTAGCTCCAAACATGGAGGCAAAATTGGTGGACCGGAATAGTGGTGCATTTATGCCCCCAGGAAGCAGTGGTGAGCTTTGGTTGAGAGGGCCTGCAATTATGAGAGGTAAAAATCTGCATTTCACCTAATAGATGGAAGATGTAAAGTATTGACCTAATTTATTAAATTTCGATGTCCAAAATCATAGCTTGCTTGCATGTAATTTTCAGACATATTATCTATAATAATACGTATATACCGGTTAATGATATTCCATGCACACCAAAATTTGGCTGAGAATTGCCATTTATGTTCAGTATTCTTCCAGTGAGTGATATTATAAACTTATCTGTTACAATATCTCTATCTCTAAATATATGAATTGAATGTATAATTTATTTTTACTTGTTTAATTCTTACAATCTTTATGTAACCTGTTCAGTTGCAAGATACCTATCATCTCCTTATCAGTAAAACCGCTAGTAAAAGTTTTCTTTGAATTTAGCATAGACAAAACTGAATTATCAAATAGAACTATATGAATCCATTTTCCCCCTTAAATTGCTCAGGGTACTTGAATAATGAGGAAGCCACAATGTCAACAATTGATAAAGATGGTTGGCTGCATACTGGAGATGTTGCTTATTTTGACCAGGATGGGTATTTGCATATATCAGACCGCTTGAAAGATATTATCAAATACAAGGGCTTTCAGGTATCTAATTCTTGGTTCCATTAATAAATAGCAACCTCTGCTTCAGCATATATGATGTGCACATATCAATCAATAAACAAACCACTCATAAGTATACAGAAACACATACTTCCTATGGAACTAAAGCTGTACGTACTTACAACTGTATAACAAATACCATCAGGCTTCCTCTATACCAGGGCAGTGTAGCAGCTGGCAGTAGATCACCAGTATTCTGAGATAGATTTTTCACTGCTTATAAAAAATCATGCAATAAGTATCTAGCATTTATTTAAGTAGATCATTCACACAATAAATAACTGCATAAGCTTCTTGCATTAAAATGCATGGATGGTACACCAATTGTTCAGTGGAACACGTGTTGCTTGTGGGATACATCAATTCATCTAGATTGACTTAGAATGACATACAATGCAATCAAAACTCAAATAGAAATACTGACCAATAATAAACAGGGAATTTTGATAGATATTTCAGAAGAAAATCCACCACCATAGTATACAATCTGCAAACTCTGTTAAAAAGCTCTTGGGTGACTAGTTATATAAAGGATTTCCTTTTAGGTGGTAGGGTTGAATTTTCCTACAATCTTGTCTACATGAAACAATCTTCAATTACATGGAGGATATGGAGTCTTATATTACCATTGTTTTTCACTCAATTCATGTGTTGTATATATTCTTATATAGAAAATGATCGGTTACAGATTGCCCCTGCTGATTTAGAAGCTGTGTTAATATTGCATCCAGCAGTTGTTGATGTTGCTGTTGCAGGGTTAGTATGAACATTTCTATCCTCCTTTCTGCAATGCATAGAACTCTCATTTCATTTGGTTTTGTATCGCATGAAGCTGATTGAATTAAGTATCCTATGCTTGTTTGACAACTGAATAAGAGCCTAAATTGACCTTGGTAAAAATGGCCAGCTACAAAGTCCTCCCTGCATGTGTGTACTGCTTTTAAAAATTGCAAGTATCTGCTGTCCATCGGTTACTGAGCTATTTGTTTTTTGAATGATCCAAACATCTACATGTGTTTCTATCTGGTAATAATATAGATAATAGTCACTGATACATTTTAAATTCCTCTTTCGCAATTATGACATTAAGTGTTGCATCCATTTCCATTTCAGCGCCAAGAATGAAGAAACTGGGGAGACGCCAGTGGCATTTGTGGTCAGGAAGGTTGGAAGTATGCTTTCTGAGAAGGATATTATGGATTATGTTGCTGAACAGGTTCTTCTTGAAAACACATACATGAATGTTATCATATTTCAATTCACATTCACTACTTGAATCAATGCCACTAGTGTTATGTGATAAGCTTATAAGACTTTCTTCCCTTTGTGAACTATTTTGTGGCAGGTTGCTTCACATAAGAAGATTAGGAAAGTGGTGTTCATTGACAAGATACCAAGGTCTCCAGCTGGGAAGATCCTTCGAAGGCAGCTGAAGAATTACTTGACTTCTAAACTCTAAGGCATCTTTTTTGGGTCATTTTAACATAGTCCAGCATAAGTTCTGGAGCATTTCATGGTCCTACGATTTAATTGCTAAGTGACCCCATTCCACTTAAGTGATCTAGAACTCATTTATTGCAAGTTTGTCCATTTCAGTTTTATATTTTATTTCGTATCCTAGTGCATTCAACATTACCCTTCCTCCTTTGACAGTTTTAGTTACTGCTCTTTGGCTCTCCCCCACAGCCCCACCGCTTTATTATCTTTCGCTTTGATCCAACTTTTCATTATTTTCCTAATTACTTATATTTATATTTCATTATGACTTTCCGGCCACATTTATAAATTTTGATTACTGACTTGTGCAATGGCAATTAGATATATAAGGATTTGATTTTGACAAAAAAATGTAATCTATTACTTATAATTAAATAAATTATTTTTAAATATCCCATTATAAAATTTAAAAATATATAATTTATTATCTATAATTAACAATAGATAAATAGATAACTATCAATTATTTATTGTTTATAGCTAAATAGATTGCTTTATGTATTACATGATAACTCCTAATTTCAATTAAAAAAAATATTCTTGATATCTATTATATGTAATTAAATAGGCTATCTCTACATGTCATGTGGTGACTAGTCATTACAATTAAAGAAAAATCTTCCAGCTAAAACTTCTAAAATTTATCTATTATCTATAATTAAATTCACTTTCTCTAAACGTCACATCAGATTCGTAATTACTATTAACTAGAAAGTACTTCATTAAAATCTATCTATATATTATTTTTAACTAACTAAATCACTGTCTCTAAGCGCCATGTGACAACTTCTTATTAAAATTACAAAAACTATTCCTATTAAAATCTAATATGGCCCACTTTTAAAATCTGAAAAGTCTTAAAGTTCACAACAAAATTAAGAATAAACTTATACTATACTCCTATTATTATTGAATATGATGAGCGAGTGAAATTAGTGAGAATTACTCATCACATATAATAATAATAATAATAATAATGTATATAGTGTAGGCTTGTTGATTTTTGTTGTCAAGCAAACATTTTCCTTAAATTCCCTAGGAAACATATGTTTCATTCTTTGATGCCTGCATACCAATTATGGAAAACCACGTAAAAAGGAAAAAATTATGCAGAAGTATATGACACTATGACACGTATTTTCATTACCTCAATCGTTAGATATATCAAAATTGTTATTGAAAAAAATAATATTGCATTTTACTAGATTAATTTTGATATATTATAACATAGAGAAGATTATTCAATTATATGCTATTATATGAGACATTTTAAATAGTAAATGTGATAATAAAATAATTTTACTAAACGATAATACATGATTCAATTTTTATTGTACTAAAATTAAATCGTCATGGCAATGCGCTTTGTTCACAATTTAAGATCTAAGGTTTTGATTTTTCTTTGTTGTTGTTTACGTGTTATTTCCAACTATTACAAATCAAAAGTATTAAGAGCACCATTTTGAAGAGGAAAGATCGTCTCAATCAACAATTATGAAATATTTTGAGTTTACTGAGCACCCACATGTATATTTATTGAATACATCTATAAAAAAATCTGAAAATTAAAATCAAGT
>CM062344.1:2278968-2553968 GCA_031216105.1 Dalbergia cultrata | reverse complement strand
TATTTAACAATAAATTATCACTTTAAAAAATATTTAACTCAACTATCTATTATTTTAAGAGTCTTAGAAATAGTAACAATAAAATTAGATGATAATATAAAAATTTTGTATGCACCAAAATTAAACAAAAGAAAGGATTCCATGGTAAAAAATCCAAGTCTATACCCTCTGCATTTTAAGAGATTAGTAATAGTTTTCTACCTTAGAAAAATAAATGTAAATATAATAATAATATTATTATTTCAATACTTAATTTTTTTAAATACCTAAAAATATTACTTATAATATAAATGGATCCTACTATTTATTATTTTCTCTCCATCTGTACTTATATGCCTGTTAAAATATCATTTTCTATATAATAAAAGTAATACTATTCAAACACTGAAAAGTATCATTACCCATATAATAATGAAATCTCTCACTTCAACCTTTGTCTTGTCATGTACACTTGCCTACGTCTTAGCTCAGCTGATTCCAAAGCATTATTATTACTAAATCTTTTTCCGAAACAACTACACATAAACAGCCCCCACACCAACGAAAACAACAAAACAAAACCAACAACAAAAACAACATCATCATCCTCCACGCCAAGTAAACGATTCCTCTCTTCTCTAGAGCTCTCTTATCTGCCACACCTGGTCTTCGGGCTGAACCCGACCCGCAACATGCAAACACCGATTTAAAACTGATTTTTCGGCTTGTTTCCTGAACAAATATAGGGAGGTAAATCCACCCTTTAACTTGATAGCAACACCAGGATAAAAAAGATCGGTTTTTTCTTAGTGGGTATTGGATTTTGAGTTCGCCCCAAAAAGAGCAAAAGAAGAAAAAAATGGTGGGTATATTTTCGAGATTCTCTGTTGGAAGGAACATCCACCGACGGACTCAAAGTGCCCTGGTAAGAGTTTTTTCTATTTTGAAAAAATCTTTCATCTGATGGACCCTTTATTTGCTAAACAAATCCGATGATTTGTGCTGTTTTATCTTTTATTGATTTGAGTTCTTTGGTCTTGGATTGACCAATGAATGCTGATATTATGATACGTGAACATAACTTGTTATAGAGATTCGTGTCAGTGTTTATAAAAAAGAAGAAAAATCTGACTTTGATTTTTGCATTTTTCACTTGAAAGCTTGTTTTTTTATCAGTTTCGGCTTAAACAATTACTTTTTTGGTAAGTTGTGTTAGTATCCAAACTATAGTCCTTATCTTATCCTGAGTTGAAAAAATTGTTCGTTTGATTCGCTGTTGGATTGGAAAAAAACAGAGACATCTATATGCAATTGGATGTTAGAACTACGTTTATGTGACAAGTTTTAATTGCTGACATGTTCCTGTTACTGCATTATGCGTTGACTTCTTGCGGTGCAGGATGAGAGGGAAGTAATACCCCAAAACTCAGAGGCTGCAGCTGCAGCAAGTGCTGCCATTGCCACTTCTCATGGAATTGAAGTTGCAGTTGAGTTTAAGCCAGTTGAACACCCAGTTGAACCCCTTGACAATGATAGACCCATTCAGTGCCCATTACCAGAACCATCAATTCTCAATGTAAGGCTCATTTCTGGTTTTCTTATTGTTATATATCAAAATTGATGGTTTGGACTTTGAACTTGCCTTTTTTCGATAAAGCATCAAATGTGGCTGTGTTTATGTATTATATATCATACATTTTTGAAGCCTCGTGAAGCCTTTTGTTTTGGTAATATCTGCATACTATGCTGTTCAAACTTCTTTTGTGATACATGCATGAGCTGCAAAGAGAATGAGAAGTCTCATCGTACTGCTTAGGGCAATTATTTCTGGGGATTAACTACAAAAACTCGAGTTGACAAACTTAAGTGTTCTGGCCTCTTGATTAACAAGAGTGTATGGGGATGTGTGGGTTTATTGAAGAATAAATATAACTGCTCAAGCATGAGTGGTTGGGCCCCTTTTTGAAGCTCTAACATTTGCAATAAATAACCAACCACGATGTTATGGGATGTGGTGGTGTCTTACTACCTTGCACAGAATTTTTTGGTTTATTTCCTAAAATATCATGTTATTTTTTTGTTTAGTTGTTGCTGTGGGGGCATGTGACCTACTAGTGTCACTAGGTTCTACGGCAAATAAGCACGACAAAGTTAGTTACTGGCATTTGTGTATGTTAGTAGGAATCATACCCATTGTGATAATTGAAAATCTACTCAACTGGCCCTGGTGGAATTGGTATTTTAGTTGCCTTACTGCTGGGTTTGCTGTTCTTCCCAGGCTCTCAAAAGTCCAGACACTTGTGGATGTTGGAGTGTGACCATAGTTTTATTTTTTCAAGAAATGGTGTGGTGTAGCTAGTCATAGTCTTTGAATCTAAATTAATGCTTTCCTTCTATCTTCAAAAGCTAAAACACTAGCAGGGAGGGTTGGAAGTGGGCTTTTATAAAATGTAATCATGAGGTAGATGCCTGCATGAGTGTTTTTACTTTCTGCTTCATTACTCTAATCCCCTCTTCCAAACTTCATGTTTGGTACAATCATAGTGATATGTGCTTGTGCTTGAGCATGTATCACATAGTTTTCTAGTTAAAAGAATATTGCAAAGATGTGACAAACAAGTTAATTTAACATTCCTTTTTTTGGGTCAAATTACAACCGGAGCTCATTTTGGTGCTTGCTTTCATGAAACTATAAATAGTTGGCTGTTGTAAATTTATGACTCTGGATATAAACAAGCAAATGTGGTCAATTGTCTGATGAGTTAAGCTTAAGTTGCAAATGGCACCTCTAATGCTGCTGTGTTGGTGAGCAAGAAGTTTCCTATGACAATATAGCTAGCCCGTTCAGAGGCTTGCTTTAAATTTTGTTACTGAATATAAGGGATGGGTCCTGTAATGACAATCGATATATGCGTCATACCTGAGATTATGACAAGATAAAGGGGTGTGTGTGTGAAGGCCATAGAACTTATGGCTTTTACATGGATTTTGGCTTGATTGGTTTAGGTTGTTCCAGTGAGACACTTTGAGTTGAAAGCTACTGCTATGCTTTTGAAACCAGATTTAAATTTGTAAAGAAAAAAAAAAATGGCTGTGAACCAATGGAGTTGGTGTACATGTAGTTGTCTTTCTTTCTTGTTGAGAGGGAGTTTGGGGTCAAGTTTCATTCATTTCTCATTGTTTTTAATTAAAAACACTTAGGTTTTAGGATTCTGAAATCTAGTTCCTCGGTCATCAGGATGGAAGAATATGGAAAGAGCGAGTATCTGCCACCGTGCGGAGAAGGGGCGACTTGCCAGTGATGAAGGAAGGAGGAGCCCTTGAAACTGAAGGCGCTGGGACAAAGCCGCGGTCATCCCAGTCTAACAGAATGATTCTGCCATCTCTTAGTGCTCCGGAGCATAATCTTTTAAAACTCCTTGAAGAGTGTAATGCTTCAGGCATCTAACCTGGTATTATTATTTTTAATGTTGTATTCTGTTGGCAACTTGGCATAAATTCCATCAACTTAATGTGATACCCTCTATATTTCCTTAAATTATAAAGGCTCAAACATATGGATGTAAATTCAAATGTATCATTGCGAGAGTCGAATCTGGTACATTTTTGCTACATGCTTTATATATAGACTCGTGCGTTATGCTCAGAATCCCCCTTTTGCCCATTAATGTTGAGCTTATTTTTGTTTCCTGTTTCGTTCTGTATTTTGTATATACTCTTGATGAGTATTTCAGTTTAATTGGGCACTGAATGAAATTTGATGTAGAAAGGTTACGTGAAAGCAGTGGCGGAGCTTAGCATAGACAATGGGGCCATGGCCCCCCCAAAAATTTCTCAAAAATTTTATACATAAATGTGCATATGTGTAGGCCAATGAGACATGTATATGTGGTATTGGTTTATATGTGTGTATGTGTATGACAATGAGACATATATACATGTCTTGGCCCCCCCAAGAATTTTTGTTACGCTCCACCACTGCGTGAAAGGTGTCCTTTTAACAGGTCACAGAGCATTACTGGTGAAGCAAGATTTATGATTTAAAACATAACACTAAGCATCTGATTCTAAAGTATTATAAACTGTGTTGGCTGGATATTGAGATCATGCAACTTTCCTTGGTTGTTTATGTTAGTTATCTGCTTTTCACCCTCATGTTTATAACTTGCCTTGCACGGCTAAAGCTTCGAATTATGGACTTTGCTTTTAGCTGTGATCGCCAAAAAACTGGAAAATCACGTATTTTTACCTTCCATGGGTTGGCCTTTTGGTTGCGGAATGAGACTTACGGTCTCTTCTAATTGATTTGGATTTTGTTCTCTCTAATTTTTTTTGAAGTTGTAGATTTTATAATGTCATTTTAATTTTTTATTCTTATGATTGAGTATCAGTTTATGATATATTTGTGTGTGTGTGTGTGTGTGTGTCTCTCTCTCTCTCTATATATATATATATATGAATTTTAGTTCTTATAACTGTTATTTTTAATCAAAGATTGGACTTCAACCTAGTTAGAAATCACAAGAATTCATAGAAAAGAAGAAAAAATTGTACAAAGTATTTTTTTTCACGTGAAACTAAAATTAAAATTTAATGCAACTATAAATATTAATATAATACTCTTTTATCAATATGGCCAAAATAATTTAAACTTTGTCAAATCTTCACATATGTTACCATTTGATTATAACTAAATTAATTTTGAGTTCATCAAAAAAATAATCTTAAAAATAAATTGATTTTTATACACTTATTTGTTATTACACTCATTTCAACACATTCTACCATTCTTCTTGTGCAAAACTCAGGTTTTGTTTATCAGGACGCATCATCTGCAACAACAACCACCACCACTCCCGATCAAGAAATGGATGGAAGAATTACAATCTGGGGAATCTATTTGCAAAAAGTAATTTATAGAGGAGTACTTAAACCAAGAGCAATAGCACATTAATCAACTCAATATCTTGATAGCCCATTTACTATTTTTTAAATTGCTGGCCACTTCTATGAATTGCTTCTTTCTCAATTAAAGATGTTTATATATATCAAGAGTTCTTAATTCAGGATTGTACATCATTGATTAAGTATTCCTTGCAATAAATAATATAAACATCTTTAGTGGATAAGGCTTATCAATTATATAACTAAAGGAACTGTGCATTTTGTACACAAAATAGTGACAATGACTTTTCTATCCGATCATTGAAGATTTGACCTGAAACTCAACTAACTTTTCTACCGAGTCAAGCAACCAAACTCAGCACCTACACCTACTATATCGACTCCAGATCATAGAAAATCTAATGGATTTTGTTTACCTTACGTGTGATAAAATAATTCTGTTTCCACCGAATCAGTGGTTTTGCCTCTAAATCAGGCATGATTCATAACACCAAGGCAAGAAAGCAAAACCTTGATTGCAATCATGAGCAGTAGAGAACAACCAACTATACTTGATATACCAAATCAAATCATCAAAATAAAATACAGAGAAGATATACACAGTCTTGGAAGGTGCTAGTTTTCTGTAAAGATACTGACACAAAGGAACTGAGTTTCCTGAATTTTCGGAGATAACAGAGAAATGGGTATGAAGAAGAATACTAAAACAAGAACTTGAGTGATTCTTATGACATGAAAATAGCCCCCATTGAAAACACGGTGAAGGGTGAAAAAGATCAGAAAACTACACAGGGAATTCACGAGCCTGTAACGGCTGCTCCAGTGTTGGGTTCACAAGGTGTTTCCTTGGGCCACGAAGGCTTCCATGGTTAATCCGTGTCTTCCTTTGCCAACCCTTATGTTGCTGTTCCCGAGCTTGATTCTCTTGGGACACTGTGGCTGCAAGTGTGTTACTTGAGTGAACTGATATCAAGGAAGTGGCCAAGACAAGGAGGAAAAGAATAAAGCATGTGAGTGAGGCCCTTGCTTGCTGCACCATTGCGCTTCTTTTTGGTTGTTGCCTTTCTTTGTCTTGCGGTGGGTTATGTAGTGGGGGAGGGGGAGTTAATATAGAGTTCTGAGGGTAACTTTGCTTTGATCTGAAGTCACAAAGTTAATCATTTATATGGGTGAAGGGTAATGTCAAAAGTGGATATCAGAATTTGATACTATGAAGAGTGATATTTAAAGTATTTGGTGTTGTTGGATGAGGTAATGGTTTTATATATTTCTCTGTAGTTTTTTTTTTTGTTACAATTTCTCCATAGTTTTTACTAGAAGATGTGTCTAATTGAGAGGTAAAAATAGACAATAAGATTTTATGAATATGCTTATATATAATTTTATATATAGAAGTTATTCATGAAATTTTACTCCCAATTTTTATCTCTCAATTAATCACACCCTAAATAATTTTCACTTTTGATGTATAAATAATGAGTCACTCTATCTAATATGATAGCTCTGCCTGAAGAAGTTTGTCCTATACAATTGATGCACGTGGAAAATTTTGAGTGATTAAACAGAAATTATAAATAATTGAAAAAATTGCAGATAGCCAAAATATTATCATAATTTTTTTATCCAAGTAATGTAGCAGGATTGTTAACCTTTACACAAATAAATAGGTAATACTATCATAATTTCTATGGAAAAAAATCACGACAATGTATATATATATTGTTGATAGTAGCATTGCTTAGTTGAAAAATATGATATGGTTCTTTCACATCTTAATATATAATTGGGACAATTGATTTTTGACAAGTTTTTTGGGTGGAAACGAACTATTTTCTAAATATCTTTAGTCTTCCATGAATTTGATGGGTAGATGGAACCATTAGCTAGATGGGGTTGGTTTTGTTGGTGGGTTTAGTAATTGCCACTTATTATGCCGTCCAAAGTTAGAATGAACCTATTAATAATGATACCTTATGTGATCATGAATAAATCACTTGCCTGGTTGGATAATCTCAATGAATTATGTGAAATGCATAGACATGGTGCCCTCGTCATTTTGTTTTGGAGTCTCCCACTTGGTATTCATTCCGAAAAACCAACTAATCAAAATTTGAGTACTATAATACCCAAGGGGGTGATTCTGATTACAAATGATGCTTCATTCCCATCCCTCAAAAGATCAAACTCGAGAAGAGATGGTTAAAGGAACATAGCTCCTTTAGGCTATGATTGAGATAATAAACATGGAGAGAGTGACAAGAAAGGGAATGGATGAATCTAAAATATGTGTGTTTGGGAGTGCTAGATGAAAAAAGAAATGTATGGATGAGGAGGGACACCATAGCCACTCCAAGTTTTCTTCTATAGTGTTTTTCTTGACCTCCAAATTGGGGGTCAATGATGGCACATGGATTATATACAATAGTTTAACTGTTTTGACATTTTATAATCTTTAGTACATGAAAAATGTACTCTTAAAGTAAAATTTATATATCATTCTATTCCACTTGCTTTTATTATAAACTCCCAAATAATAGGTGAGCCCTTATCATCTATTCCACTCCTCACTTTTTTTTTTTTTTTTGTCTACTCTATTAGTGAGTCACGACTTCTTCCCTTCCATTATTTATATAACCTTTTGTAAAACCTTGTATCATAGACTTTCGAGCTGTGCCAAAGCGTGTGGTTGGTGCCCTTATCATTTTAGTATGGACGGACTCGTACAAGAAAAGCATTTCCTCTCTTGGATGGTGGACAAGCAAGGAATCATGGTGTTTATTTTATATTATCTTCACATGCATGCATTTTAGCCACCAAAAAAAAAAAAAAATTTAACGTGCCTCACAGCGTCAAGGATATGTTGGTTTTGTTCGATAAAATTATTTTAAAATAACTGAAATTAAAATAATTGATTTATATTTTGGAATGAACTTCAGATAATAAGTTTGAAAATGTTTTTTTTTTTATAGTTTAAAAATGATAGTTTTAAAGCTATAATCACTAGAAAAGACATTGTTTTTTATGTTTAAAAGTAAAGGAAAATATAAATGTAAGTAATATGGTAATTGTGATTTTTATTATTAAAGCTAATTCCAGAAGCTGATATCTTGGATTTTCAATGGAATCAATTTTACTCACCGTAGCACAATTCTCTTCCGACTGAAAATACAAAACAAACAATTTTACTTCCTGACAATTCAATTTTAAAACCGCAAGAAAAAAAAATGAAGACAAACCAAATATGCAATCATCTTAACAAGGAGAGGTCACCGTAAATAATATTTGATAAATATATTATAAAGTTAATTTTAAAATATAAAATAATTATAGTGAATATAGATATTAAAAAGAATAAATATTTTTATTATCACTAATCAGAGTAAGAACAACCTAGTCTTTTTTAAGTGTAAGTATAAACCAAAGATGTACCAAAAATATTAGAAGCACAAAAAAAAGAGAGATTAAGTCAACTCTAAAAAAACAGATGATAAAATGCTTTAAAAACTAGTCCTGACTTCTAAAAATCAAAAGTAAAAGCATTTCAATTTTTTCTGTTTATCAAATAGAAAAAATTGATTTATATTTTTCACAAGTAGAAGTACCTATTTAAAGAACACTACCAAACCAAATCTTAAGGCAAAATCATTAAGTTCTCTTCAATATCTTCTTGAACTTATTCATTTTATTTGTGTTTTATTATGAACCAATTTAAAGTATTTTATAAATCATTGGAGATCTATTTACCATATAAATTATTTGAAAACACGAAGAACGGACTAATTTAACCTATGTTTTTAAATACTAGAGACTATAAAATATTTTTGCAGAGGCCAGTTTATTTAATATTGTTTTTGACACTATTATTCTTTTTGTTTTCTCCCTGTTCAAACACAAATCCAAATAAATACTAAAAGTGGGTACACTGTAGTGAATTAAAGTCTAAAGATAACTGTCTAATTTACATTAAATATAACGCCAAATTACACCATCTTAAATTTTGGGAAAATGGAAGCAATATTAACTACTACTTAGTTTTACTTAAACTAATTTTAAATGAAACCTCCCGTATTTATTCTTTAGAAGACGAGTACAAGGCCGCTGAAGTTTACTTTTCTTAATCAAGGGGTACCGCTTAACAGATTCCATATGGCAAAGCGTGACTTTTATAAATCAAACTTGTGGAAAAGATAATAAATTTTCTAGAAAAGGGCATCCAACGAAATATTTCCCATGGATAGGAATTTGAGTACTAGTATATGATTTATGACCGGAAAAAAGAAGAAAAAAGATAAAGTCACGAACACGATTAACTAAATTCAAACAATTATGGCCAGAAAGAATTTGAGGTAGAATTAGTATATCGATCATTGAGACTTTTTTTTTTTTTTTAAATGTCTAAAGGCTGTCAATCTATTTAATATTCCATCCGTTTTAAAATATATGATTCATTCAACTTTTTTCTGTACGTTCATAAATCAATGAATTTTGGTACAAAATGGGAAGAATCAACAAGGATAAGAGACTGAATGGAAAATTATGGTTAAAGTTGAACACGAGTATTGAGATTTATTAAAATAAATTTTACATTAAAACATTTTGCAAGTGAGATCAAGTGTTATTGGATTAAGCACATTGAAGCTGCCTATTAATGTAATAGTTAACATCCGTATATACCATATCATACATTCATCAATTCAAGTCACAAAAAATAAAAGAGTTTTGTGACCTAAGATTGAAAATTAATAAAAGAAACAAGACTCCTTTTTTTTTTTTGGTCTGAAAAAGAAACAAGATTTGGTCAATAAAACCCATAGAGGTTTTTTTTTGGGGTCAAAATGAGTAGATTTCCTTTTGGGTCGAAAAATGATAAGAAGTAAAATGAAACAACTTGACCCAATGGGCTTAGAACATTGGGCCTTAGCAGGCCTCATGATATTAGTAAGATCCAAAAGTATCTCGAAAACTACGAATCTTACCTACAACGTCGGGCAGGGCCCAAAAAACAAAAACCAAAATCTTGAATCTGGATTCATTTCTTTGAGCACAAGTCACAGCGAAAAAGAAAGAGAAGTTAATTCCAATCTAAAAAAATGATACAGTAATAAAAAAAAGGCCAGGGGTATAAAGTGAGGAGGAGGAGCCCCAGAAAGAGAAGCGTGTTGTTGTTGTTGGGTGTTTTGTGTGTGGGAGAGTGAATCAACCAATCAATCTGGGTGATGGCTGCTCTGCAATACTTGGAATCGCTGCGCAACGCGCACCCTGAGCTCTCCGATTGGTACAACTCGCTCGCAGATCTGTACCAGAAGAAGCTCTGGCATCAGCTCACCCTCAAGCTCGAGCAGTTCGTTGCTCTCGCCGTCTTCCAGGTCAGCTCCCTCCCTTTCCTCTCTCTCTCTCTCTACAATTTCCCCTTAGCTTTTGCTCTTTCTCTCCGTCCTGGCTCGCGCTTATCAAGACTCTGCTTGTTTTTGTGTTCGTTCGTGCGGGTTAGGGTTTTTTAATTTTTATTTCTTTTATTTATTTTGTTTATGTTTTTGGTTGTTGTGTTGCTGTGAACTTAATTTTGGAGTTTTGGTGGAGGTGGTGGCAGTTCTTGTGGAGATGTTAGGGTTTTTGGTTGCGATTGGTAGTGTGACCAAAACTGGGGACTCTTCGTTGCTTCTTTTGGGGTTCGGATTTCATTTCGGATCCGAGGATGGTTGGGTAGAGGGTATTGGGGATGTTGGGAAATTGAAATCTCTGAGTGCTGGAATTTGGGGGATTAGGGTTTTGTTGGGAAATAGGAGCTGAATATCTGGACTTTGTGATTTGGCCTTTTGTTGTAGTTAGTTATTTATTCATATATCTAACTAAACCACCAGTGTCTGGCTAGGCCGCTCTTACTGGTACTTTTTTCGATTCACAATATTCGAATCCCCAGTACCTTATTTTAGGGGAATAAGTGCTGAATCAGACCAAGCGTTAGTGTTATATATTTTTCACATTCTACAAAGGTTATATTTCACATTATGTTCAGAGTGTGTTGTCATATGAATGAGACTGTTGCTAGTGAAAAGGCAATGTAGATATTCCTTGTAACAAGATAAAGCTAGCATTGTGAAATATTAATAAATGGTTCAAGTAATTAAATCAGTGCAATTCTATTTCAATATGAGAAATGTTAATTGTACTCATAAATTGTGGGTCACAATGTCGACTCACACTTCATCCACCATTGAATGAGGTGTGAATCTTACTTAAATGGGATCCACTCCCCATCTAATGGTAGATGGGGTGTGAGTTGGCACGGTGTCTCACACCCTATGAGTACAAATAACACAAGTTTTTAATAATTTATTCTAGGAGCTTAGTTTATGGAATTTTCCCCATTTTCTAGGTGTGTTTATTTTGGGTGATGATCCACAAATCCTCAAGTCCTTGCCCCTTCATAACTCTTTCTAGTTACTATCACATTATTGCCTGTTTCTTGGCTGAAAGCAACCAAATTGGTCAGGCCAAGGTTATTTATATTCCATAATGCCAATAAATATGCCAAAGAATTGGTGAATTGTAGTTTGCAAGTCATCATCACCTTTTGGAGTCACCAGTCAATCTCATTTTAGAACACATTTGAATTTTTTATTGCTATAATAATTACGAGAATGAACCATTCAACCTAAATTGTCATTTGACTTCATGACCATGATGCCAAGTATGTCAAAACTTGTTCAACACTTGAGAATAACTTTGTTTTTCTCATTGTATGTCAGTAATCTTTGTCCTCATACTTCTACTTAACCATTTGCTACTATGATGCCATCCATTATGGTGCACAACTTTGTATGTATCATTTCCTTTTTCTTCTAATAATTTTTTTTGTGATGCTATTGTGCCAAACTTCACGCTGGGGGTGCATGATCTTATGATTGATTTATTCTACTCATCACTCTTTATATAAATTTTCAGGCTGGTGATGCTCTGATACAGTTATATCACAATTTCATCACAGACTTTGAGACCAAAATCAATCTTCTCAAGCTTGCACATTTTGCTGTGATAGTTTCTCGGCAGTATTCTGAGAAAGAAGCCGCTGTTGGCTATCTCAATGGAGTCATTGAGAAGCTTCAAGCCACTAGAGAGCAGCGCATAGAAGAACCTATCCTTTACATTAAGATGCAAATAGCCATATTTAAGCTTGAGCAAGGTGATCAAAAAGAATGCAAGAAACTTCTGGAAGATGGAAAGAGCACACTTGACAGCATGACAGATATCGATCCATCTGTGTATGCTAGCTATCACTGGGTATCATCCCAGTATCATAAATCCCGCCAGGAATTTGCTGAGTTCTACAAAAGTGCTCTTCTCTATTTGGCATACACATCAGTTGAGTCTCTCTCAGATTCATTCAAGCTGGTATGTCACTAGAATTTTGTGAAATGCTTTGTCCCCAGAATCTTTTAGTTTTTATGTTCTGCTTTGTACACTACACTGTAAAGATTTTATGTCCTCTTTGGAAAAATTAATTTGGGGAGTTTGTAGATGGGTTGATCTTTTATCCTTGGTAAAATGTAAACTGAATCTGGGTTTTTTGAATTCATATAGATTATTTTCTATTTATCTGCAAATCTTATATTATGAGTTAAAGCACTATTTTCTTTTGTCATTTGTTAGGATTTGGCCTTTGATTTGTCCCTTTCTGCTCTGCTCGGTGATAACATATACAATTTTGGAGAACTGCTTGCTCATCCTATAGTAAGTATTTAGATCAAAATTTTTGGAACACCTATTTGAAATTTCTTTTCTTAAATAATCTATCTTTTTGAGTTACTATGTTGGTTTACAATATATTTGATATCTTTAACAGATTAAGAGCCTTCTGGGGACAAAGGTGGAATGGCTTTACTACATTCTTCAGGCATTCAATTCTGGTGATTTAGTGCGATATCAAGAATTGTGTCGTGTGCATAATGCTGCTTTAAGGGCCCAACCAGCTCTAGTTCAAAATGAGCAAAGATTGTTGGAAAAGATCAACATTCTCTGCCTGATGGAGATTATATTCAGGTAGATACACATTTTATTAGATCTTCATGATTGCACTTTATAGAGATGAATTTGAAAATTGTTTGCGTTATTCCAAATCCTAACCCAAACTGATTATGGTTACTTGCAGCCGGTCTTCAGAAGATCGAACCATTCCCCTGAGTGTCATTGCGGAGCGTACAAAACTTTCTATAGAAGATGTGGAGCATCTCCTAATGAAAAGCTTATCTGTAAGTTCTACCAGAAGTTCTGGAGTAAAAGGCAATATTAGAATTTGTATGATTTTCTATCACAACCTTTAAAAGAATACTCTCTCAAGTATCAACCTATGGATGTGGCTAAATGTAATTGACTTCAAATTATTTTTTCTTAAAGAGTTATTAATGATTTGCTCTATTTTCACTAGCCAATTGGCTTATATAATTTTCTAGCAATGGTTGATCTTTAATGACAGTTTTTATTCTGTTTGGAGATTTGTTGTAATCTATATTCTAACAGACTATTTTGAAAATTTTGAGCTGAGAGTTGATGTGCTGTCACTTGAAGAATAATGGTGCTGTCTTGTTTTTCACTTTAATTTAAGTGGTACTAACACAAAATAAAACCAGTTGTTTTTGTTTTGAGTTCTGGTTGCAACACGGCTCTCTAGCAGCAGCCAGCACTTGATTATATATTTGTTTGATAAGAAAAATGATTTCTGCCATCTCATGGCAAATGTTGTCACTCAAAGTGACTTGCATAATGTGGCTGTTCAACCATGATTTGATGTCGGATTTAATTCAAAACATGTGTAAAGGGCTTTTGTTGCTTTCTGCTATTCCTTTTTGTAGTATGTCAAAATGCAAGTAATTCAAGTTTAAATCTCCAAGTTTGTGATGATTTGGATGGAAGTGATTATTTATTTGATGTTGGGAGTTTGAGCAGGTTAATTGCCAAAACTGAAACTGATATGGTTTTGCCCTAGAGTCGTAATTGTAATTGTATTTTCATTTTGGTAATCTGTTATGTTCACTAATATTTGCTCCTACTGTATCTCTATACTTGTTTGGTGATTGACTAGGGAATCTTTGTTTGAAATTTCAGTTGGCCATGTGATTTGGAAATTTTTTATGCCCCTTTACTGAGAATGTTTTTAAATAAGCACGCAAAACTTCGTTCTCTCCGTTTGCATTACATACCCGTTTCAAAGGATTTTCGTTTGTCCATTGCTTTGTTGCAAGAATAGCAATTGGAAACAGCCTTTTCATTGAATTTCTGTATGAGTTGTTTTATTGCTTTTACAAGTCATACATAGGTAAGGCAACTTTGTTTTGAATTTTGAAGCTATTGTGCAATGATTATAATACTGGAAAACTATTATTGCAGGTTCATCTAATTGAGGGTATAATTGATCAAGTTGAGGGCACAGTTCATGTTTCCTGGGTGCAGCCGAGAGTCCTGGGCATCCAACAGATCAAATCACTACGTGATCGACTGGATGGTTGGACAGGGAAAGTACACACTGCTTTGTTGTCCATTGAGGCAGAAACACCTGACCTAATTGGATCATGATTTTTCTTTATTTGTTTTCTGCCCATTGTAACAATTTCTTGAGTTAAGGGGAACGCATCCTAAGGTGACAAAGATGAAGAGACGTGCGAGTCAGATGGGCAATATAGCCAACTTTATGTGCTGCATTTGGTTTTGCCTGCTGCTTATGAATGAATGCTGGATAGAGCAGACCCTTGTACTTAGAAATTGTTGGTTCTGTGGTTGAGACATTGAAATCAGTTGGAAACAGGCTGTTTTTACTGCTTTAGAGTGATGATAAAACTGTGTACCTGGAATTTTTCTTAGATACGGCCATTTTCATTCACTTCAGAAGTTCCTTTCATTTGTGCCGATCAATCTTTTTCTTTTCTTAATCATTTATTTCGTCGATGTTGGTGTTGTTAGCGTGCCATGATATAAATCTTTTTAATTCATGCGAGGCTGTTGTCTCATTATAATGTACGAACAACGGCCGAAGGGGGCAAAGGAGATTGATAGAATTGCATTTTGTCTGAATGAGTACCAGTTATCCAGTTCAATCTGTAGTTTTCCGTCCACCTTTTTTGTTGTGGGCCTTTGTTTTCCGTCCATCCCATGTATCTTTTTCTTGACATGGTCCAATCTTAACCGGCACTAGACAACGGATTGTGATTTCTAAAGGCTTTTATTGTCTAGTTAAATTTCTTCATTTATATTGCAAATTATCTTTTACTAGAAAATTATATGCAAGTTCACAAGCGAGTTGGTATGAGGTATTATGAGTTCACCTAACTTTCGTATTTTCCAGTTAAAGGACATGCCTTTTAATTTTGTTACATAAGATGGATAAATAACTGTGCTTGTGCTTGTGGAATGGTGTGGTGAATCATTTGAAGGGTGTTGGATTTCATCAGTGAATTCCCGAAGGTTAAATTGTGCTCGTTCCTTTTCAACTTCTCTTCATGTTCAACTTCATTGCGTTTTCTGTTTCTCTTTTTTGGTTTAACAGACCTCATTGTGTTCTACTGCTTCCATCTTTGTATGAATCAGAAAGAAAGCTCCATTTCAGAGAGCAGCGAGGAGTACCTAATGGATGAAGTGTCAAGAGACGAGCATTTAGGTGGCGTTGGTATGAGTAGAAGTGTCATAGGATGTAGAAGATTTGGAGAAAGAGACCCAAACCAACCCAAATCAATCTTCATCAGGTTCTGTTGTGGGGACTGATAAGTTTGGGACCATGTGGTCCCGGATAATATGGAAATAAAAATAATGTATGAAATTATCTTTATATCCTTCTATTTTATTTTCTCTTCTCTCTCTCTGCCCACGGTTCCAGACCATAGCTCACTGCACCCATCTCCTGCCTGTGAACAACCTTCTGCATGTAAACTCTCCCTCTTCCTTTTAAGCATTTGAGATATGCCTAAAAAAATTCGAGCTACGGACTATTTTTACAATACTTGGCACTGGACATGAATGTGCCGAGAAGAGCATCATGGTTTTTATTTTTCGTTTTTTGACATACATGTTCTGGCTGTTGGAAATAATTTCGACTCGACATAAATCAATTAAATCAATCAAGCAAATAAATAAAATAAAATTAACATGGTTTTACCTCAACTATCTGTATTCACATATCACAAATCAATTCACTAATTTAATGTGGAATACAATCACCAATCTCAACAAATCTATCACTATTCACGGAACACGCCGTCTAACACCACATTGCCGGGAAAACTTTCGACAAAAGCTATCTTCACTACTTACACCACCACTAATCACGGAACATATTATCATCAATGCAATTTTTCTGACAAAAGCTGCAAACTCTCTATTAAAATAACTTTTTCAGTGAAAATTGCGAACCATCTATCAAGGCAATTTTTCTAGTAAAAGTTACAAACTCTTTATCAATGCAATTTTTATACTAAAAGTTACAAACCTTTCATCATTTTAAATTTTTCAGGCAAAAGTTACAAACCCTTCTTCAACGCAACTTTTCTAGCAAAAGTTGTAAACATTTCATCACATTAGTCTCATCAATTTCCTCTTCATAATCTGTGTCATCCTTATCATCACCCTCTTTCTCTCCACTTTCCATTTTTAATCTCTCAAATATATTTTCATTACATATCTAAATAATTCTCAAAACTATTATTTATAATACTCTACGCACTCACTAAATTTGACCTCAATTCTAATCATTAATAATCTTCAATTCTATATAAAATCCTAATAAATTTTTAAATCCTTTTCAAATATTTTCTAAATATTTTTAAAATCGAAAACTATTAATATCTGTTTTCAATTAGGAATCTGGATCAATTCCAACACCACGATATTTGTATTATGCACCATGAGATTGTTGTTTTATTTTTATTCAATAATCAAAGAAGTTTGATAAGCGATAAAATCCACCATCGGATTATGGGATTTTGATCTTCTGTCCCCAATTTTCTTTCTCTTTCTTTGTCTCTTCACTCATGTGTTGACAATTATTCCATTATCAAGAATAACTTCTCAATTTTTTTAAAATTAATTTTTAATAATTACTCATAACTTACATATTATTTTTTTATTGGTGAACAGGAAAATAGACATCAAAGAGACAGAGGATTTCTTTACCTGATTATGAATAGCTTACAGTGGCTCATCATAAAATTAAAGACTCTTTGAAAGAGACCGTCTCACTGCCAATTTTACAAATTTTTTACTCAAGTTTGTAAAATTGGCATATTTTGTTAAGAATATCATGTAGAAAATGGCGAAGTGGGGGAAGGAGAGGACGGTGGTGCAGGACTGGGGTGGTGGTTCTGGGAGAGATTAGTGATCCGAGGGCTATGTGAGGGTGGCGATGCTCAAGGCAGCCATGGGCGACGGACCTCCTCCATCTCCATCAACGGCAAGGGTTTGAGGAGGGGTGGTGGTGGTGGCTGCGGCGATTGTTCTAGGGAGGGGGTGGTGGACCTGATTTTAGGAAAGGGATGGTGCGGGTGAGAGAGAATTGAGAAAGAATTAAAGGGTAAAACAGACAAAATACTCAAGTGACATTTGAAAATATTAAAACACAAATCCATATTTTATTTGTAGTTGATATCATCCATTCCATTGAAGTTTTAGTAGTTGGTGACAATCTCACGAGTCACCATTTATGCATCCATCTCACTTGGGGAGGAGACTAGTAGAGATAAGGTTGTCAGAACAAGTAAGAAAATGGGAACTAGCAAACGAAAATAGTGTGTTAATGGGGATCGCCTCATTTCTGAATGTAACATCATATCATGATGATGCATTTAATGTCACATGGACACCACAGTATTTTTATTAGTCTATGAAAGAGCAATCAGTCTTGTTGACAGAGAGCAGAGGTGCATGATATGTAAAGGACAGGCACACTGCGTACTGGCACGTGTTTCACAAATAAAAACTCTCATAAATTTGAGAGAACCATGGGTTACAATGCTCAGTAGGACATGGGGGGTGAACTTGAAGGACATGGGAGTGAACTTGAAAGAGGATTCTATATCACAAGTGGTGCAATTCAAGTTCTGATGGTCAATACTAATTATACTATGTTTTATTAATCCTGAAACATCAATAAATCATCAACAATGCTAGACAGGAAAAATATTTGTCGGAATATAATGGGTTAGAATAACTTGTCAAGATTATAAGATAAAAGAGTAAAAATACAAAAAGAGTGGAAAATAATGGCATGTCTATCCCATTAGCATGTTACCACAAAAAGAAAATTACAATCTTATAAACTCTTCATTTATGTGCGTAGAATACAATTATACAATTAGTTAACCCTCTATAGGAACTGTGACCTTTTTTTTCTGTGTCAGTCATTTCCCCTGAAGATGTTATTAGACCTTCTGCTTGTATGTACCGAAGAGAAAAAAAATTGAAAGATCTTCTGCTTGTGTACTGGTGATCATATGTTCATGTGAAGTAATTTCAGGACAAGGAATCAGAGTGGGGCAAAATATCTGCTTCATACAAACAGCAATAATTGCTTATATATTTTTTCGTACACTTCAGACTATTTTGGGGTCTCTTCCATCTCGGAGCAAAAGGTGCGTACAATGTGTTGCCAATGTTTTCATGTAACTATCAACAGATGAAAATGGGAAACGAAGAATGCATAAAGTCAGCTATGGAAAATTCATCCTTAATAAATTTGAAAATGCCATGCAATTCGGTCATCTTATTCGAATGAACATTTGTATTCGACTCACGAATCTCTCATATGCCATCATTTGAACTTTGTTCACTTCTCATGCAGCTGTATAAGGCATTGCAATACATACAAAATTTAATGAAACAAAAATTATGCCCCATTAAATTCATTTACTTCCATGCACATTTTCTTTCAATTTTTTATACAAATTGACAAACAAGTTGACAGTGCATTTGATTTCAGAAAACAACTTTTAATTTTTATTTACTATTTTTCTATTTTCTAAACTTATGAAAGAAATATCTAAAAACTATGGAAATTATAAAATATAATTTCTATTTTCTATTTTCAATTTTAAATGTTTTCTTTATAAAATTCTAAAACTAGAAAATCTGAAAATTGAGAAACATATTCTAAATCCAAAAATATTCTCAGAGCCCCCATTTGATTTAAATTTTTAATTTTTATTTTTAGTTTTACAGTTTTTATAAAAGAAATGTTAAAAATTTTAAAAATTATAAATTTTAATTTCCAATATTTCCTTTATAAAATTCTGAATATTAAAAAATTTATAAATTCTGAATATTAAAAAATTGAAACCAAACAGGTGCTTAACAAACTGATCTGATAGAATCTATTTTCTTTAACCTCAAGGATATTCCATCATTTAATTGTCGAATCTAGCATGAGAAGATATATATATATAGACACACACTACATGTATACTCTTCCATTATTTAATTTTTGTTTTTCCCCCCGCCATTTTGGTTTTCCTGTCCTTCATTCCTTACAATGACTGTACTGAGGTAAAGTTTGATCCCTTCTAAAAGCACCAGAACCAATGCACAGCGCCTCCACATGCAAAGAGAATGCATACATGCAGATACACGACAAAGGCTTCAGCTTGGAAGAACCCTGCCAAAATCATCAGTAACTTTTTCTTAACAGCTCATATTTCAGAATACATAAAATGCAAGAGAACACATGCTACATCACATTTTTTCCACCCCCATTTTTTTACCTACAAAAACGCAAATATCCCAAAAAAAAAAAAAAAACAATATATGAACATGTCACTCTTGTCTGACATAGGGAGAGGAGCTTATGTCTGTAGTACTATAAAATGAATCATCCGGTGGACCATAGTAGTTCTCATCTTTCTCTTCATCCCACTTGAGAACCTCTCTTATATACTTGAATGACTCATCAACAGTTAATCTGTCCCTTGCCTTTGCTTGAGACACAAAAAGTTTCCTTCCCGTGAGGGATGCATAAAGGTCCTTGAATTTCATGGCAACATAGAAGTATGCTTGATGGGCCAGTGATTGGTTGTTGTGGTGTGCACGAACTGGGCAAAAGTCATTGAACCACTCACAAACATTGAGGGACACCCTTCCAATCTTTTCCTCAAAGATATCATACTTGTTGAGGACCAGTACAAAAGGAGTGTCCTTGAAGCAAGGGTGCCTCACCATGGTCTCAAAAAGCTCCTTGCTTTGTATCATCTTGTTTTGGAGGAGGGTTCCACTGCCACTGCTGTCCGGGGCAAGACACAGCTGGTCGTAGTCGCTTAGGGAGACGGAAAAGACCACTGCCCGAACGTCTTCGAACATTTCGACCCACTTGCAGCCCTCACTCATGCCCCTGGCATTCACCCTTATGAGTTGGTACCTGGGACATTGAAAACAAGTTACAACAAGCCATTCTGTTTCATTTTTTTTTTTTTTTGCACGTGTGCACGTGCGTTTCCCTCAATCACCTTTTTCATACATAAAGATGATGAGAGTTGTTGATAAAATTTCTAGTTTGCAGTACAGCAATGGAATGATGAAACTATGAAAGGATAGAACTCAGTACCAGGATCCTAGGGGGGGGAAAATTTTAAGGCACAAAGAAGGTAACTGATTCATCTAATTTGCATTACCCCTTCTTTCCGGAAATAGAATACAACAGAGGAAGATATATAAAGTTCAGGTATACTGGATACTTTTCACTTGGAGAAAAAGGCTTGAATTCATAGAGAAATCAATATCACTTACTTGGTCAGAGGTGGTGACTGAGCATCCAGGTTATCTGAATAAGTTTCAAGCCTTGGGCTACGATCATCAAGTGAAAATTCCATGAAAGCCAAACCATTTCCCTGTGTAACCCCTTCTGCATAGAGAATGTCTCTTTCCGAAGGTTCGTATTCATTGCTAGATATCTCCACAGCCTAGAAGAAACAAGTGCATAATTGTCAAGCTACATGTGTCAATACCATCAATATTTTCCGAAGCTGTAAAGGCAAACCAAAGCCATGCTAGCAAAATTATAACCATTTCTGCCTATGACACATACCCAGCAGACTAATTATAGCATTTGTTAAAGGATAATAAACAAAAAGAATGGTGACAAAAAATAGCTCATTTAGAAAAGACCCTAGTTATTTGGTAATCAGGAAGTATCAATTGTCAGATTGGTAGGAGCAAAGACGGGAAGGTACAAAATGGATGAATGGAACATGAAAAGGTATTTGGATGCAAGTCTAGAATACATTTTTCATCTTTCTTCCATTTCCACCTTTTCATTTTTGCTCCTAAAAGGACACCCCAAGTACACAGCACATAAAACCTCCAAGTGTTCTACCTTACATTTTCCTATCCAACAAATCTTAATCAACCAGATGAAAAATGCTAAGAATATTGAACTCAAGAAAGTAACCATCAGAAGAAAAAAAAATAACTAATTGCCAGAAATAAAAATTGATGGGTCAATATTCTTTTAGTAAACATCCTTGTATTCGCAACTTTTAACTGAATGAAAGGACAGTATTTCAATGATGATTGGTTGAGCAATTACCCGGCTTAAAAAGTACTCTGCAACATCTGGAAGAAAGTGCAGCTCATCTTTTCTTTTGAAGGTTTCTTGTATTGCTGGATCCTTCCACACTTCTTCAACCAACGGTGCATATTCACGTGTGGCTGCAGGGAAGAATGCATCTAAATCCCCAGTGGCTATAATATCCAGAAGCCAGTCAGAGAAATGCTTTAGCCTTGGGTTGAGAGAATAGATGCATTCATTGGTATTACTTGCTACATCACTGCTACCTGAATATAGATTTAAAATTGTAAATAAGATAATAGCTGGATGCAGTCTGATGCCATCAGACATGGCCTTACGATAAAAGTTGGGCCATAGGATTAACATAAAAACATTGATACAGAACAAATGTATATTTTGAAACAGCACATGCTAGGAGCCCTGCCTTGGAAGTTTGCAATACAACACATTTGCAGCAGATTAGTCATTCCCTATATGAAATAAAAATCAACTTTGGCGTTGTCAATTTTCAACCACGACCAGATAAGTTGAGACATATACGGAATACTACAAAATTTAATCCAAGATCTTTTGTAAGAAAAAAGAGAGAGAATTTCTTGCAGGGCACACTTTGTCTAATTTAATACCAAACTAGTTACATTTTACCTCGTCCGGTTCAATCAGTGGTTAAAATACCATGCCAGATACCTTGAATCTCAATATATAATGAGATGAGGCATTTAGCAGTTTATTTTGGAAAAGTAAATACTACAAGTTGCAGAATAATCAGAAATCATCAATCAAGCAATGCATAATTTTTCTGCTTGATGTAGTTGTTGATAGCTGAAGCATTAAATTAAGGTACAGTATTACTTCATATAATGTCTCCAGTTAGCTAAAGAGTAAACATAAGAAGTGGATACCTCAAACAGAAAATTACCACAACATGAAATATTACCTGGTTCTGTAGTTTGACCAGGAGAACCTTGCCCATTCATTCTAGAAATAGCCTCTTCCTCAAAGCGCTCTCTTCCATCAAGTAAAATGCTAAGATATCTGTACATATTACTCTGGATCATCAGTTTGACATCCTGCAGCTCTTCAGCAGTAAATTTGTTCCCATACAAAAACTTGGCCTGCTCAGCAATTACAAGAGCACCACAGAAAAGAATCATGTTATAAGAAAATCAACATTAAATATAACAAGAGAAAGATTACTTGTTGCTTATATTCTAAGCCAACAATTTCCCTATTATTTTTTCAAATATCCCAAAATTCATTTGTTTAAGACACTAAAAGGTAAGAGTGTAGTTATTTTAATACCACCAATCTGAATGAACAGACTCCAAATTGTTTTAGTCAGTTTCATATGAACTCCCGGCCCTCCATCTCCCGTGAAAAGAAGATAAGAAAAGAAGCTAAACATCAACCAAGCTCGCATACATCTTTTGAATTTGAAAAATTTGAAATAAAAATCATACCTGCTTAAATATGGTGCTAGTTCCAGATCCTTGAAGTCCAAGAAGAAGAAGCTTCTGAGTTTTTTTCTGTTCCAGATAATTAGGAACTGTAGTATAATTACCAGTATCATCTCTTGGCGCATGTGGCTGTCCATGGGGAAAGGGCAGAGAGAACAGGGCGCAAACAAATCTTGTTGATGCCTGCCAAGGAAAAAGTAAACAACCTTCTATTAATATTCTAACCCCTCCAATGACTTAAAGATGTTCCTGTCTAAAAATATTCAGGTGAATACCTTCTCCCAAATGTTTCCTCTGATATTATTTTGCCCTTCCTCCTCATAACGACCATCATCATAAACCCAAAAGTGTGTATCACGTGGACACTGCACATTTGCCAGCTGAAAATTCAAAAAAATATGGTTATTCTATTGACTTCAATAATATCAGAAGGTAGATCTTCTATTAGAACAGATCATCATGCAACATCCATAGGCTGGTACCGCTGGTTGAAGAAGTTTTATAGTTATCCTCTTGCAAAGCCCCATAGCAGTGTTATGGATCATCCAAAGACTAGATAGGTCTTCTCGGTAAAGAAGTTAAGTGCATTTATTAGGTCACAGATGTCCTGTTATTATAATTTTTCTCAGTTGTTATGTCAAGAATATTTTATCATTCTCAAAATCTTCTGAGCTTTGGGCAATGGCTGCAACCCACTGTTCATATCTTGGACCGTACGGTGTCACACCCCACCCCTACTCCTTTCATTTTCACTCCTACCAAGCATTCCCTTAGCCCAACAGCATAATCCAACTGGTTGTAGCTAAGTTCAGTAAACATGATTCTGTTTGAACAAAGACAGAAGCTTACCTTGAGTACCCTCAATTCAAGTTTTGTAATCTCTCGACCATTGATGTAAACCTCAGTGTTTCCGTTACTAGCATCAAGGCTAAGTTTCCCGGTGAAATTCAAGTTTGAACTTATGAGTCTGTCAGGCTTTTCCCCTTCCTGTTAAATGAATAAGGACAGAAGTTAAAGTACAGTCCCCAATAGCAAATGGAAATATAGTATTTTGATAAGTTAACCTTATGAATTTGAAGATAAAACTTTTTAATATTCTATGACAAATGGAATTAAAATATGTTGATAAGTCAACCTTATGAATTTGAAGATATTTCTCAGAACTCCATCCTATACCAAATTGAATAACAGTATTTTGTACCAGTAAAAATTGAAACACAAATATTCTCAATAATAGAGCACAAATCATCACCTTTCCCCAGAGACCAGATTCTTTGTCATACCAATATCTACCAGGCTTCAGTTTACTTGGCGGTAAGGGACATCCAAGTAATTCTGCCATCTCATCAGCCTTCAGGGGCAACCCATTGACAATCAGCTGCTCTGGCCGAAGCTGATTAGCAGAGCATTCTTTCTCTGCTTTCATAATTTGCTTGACTTCTAGAGGACTTAACAGTCTGGATAATACCCTTGAATGTTTACCCAATTTCAGACGCTTTGACTCGTCAATCGGCTGACCAATGCATGTCACACATTTGCGCCCTTCAGGCATCGATCCCATTGCCCTGAGCACACAATTGCTGCAATACTTGGCATTACAAACTAGGCAAGACTCCTTGGTTTCCCACTTCCCTTTTCCACACCTATAACAAACTCTTATCTTCTTCTTCTTCCTTTCTTTCAAAACCCCTACATATTCTGGATAAACTGGCTTCACAACCTCCGTCTCTTTCCTCTGTGGTCTTTCAACAGTATTGAAAGTGACAACAGGTGCCCTCCTAGCTTCATTAGTCACTTGCTTAGGAGGGTTATTTGGAGGGTTATGAACCGAAGCAGGTGAAGCAGAAGGCGAAGCAGAAGATAGATCAGGGTTTTGTAAGACAGATACCACAGACTCTGAGCTTCCTGACAACCTTGGACTATGATTAGGGGAACTCGTTACTCCAGTGATTCGAGATACTGGCAGAGGGATTGGTTCAGCCACCATATGCCCCCCCTGAGCAATTGATCTTTGTGATTCAGACAGTGGTTCAGCAGTAGGAATTGCTCTTGATTTCACATCAACAGGCTCAACTCTTGGCACTTCATATGAAACTGGTGGACCCTCATATTCCACAGCTATGGAGTAGTCAAGATTAGAAGCATCATCAGGCACAGAAGCACCAGGGGGCAGCATCTTCTTCACCAATTCCCTCCAGCTCTCTCCCTTGTTTTGATCCATATTTTGCAATCACTAATAACACCCCTTCAAACTTTAAAATGTAAGGTTGTTCAGGATCAGTGAATTATGTTCACTTCTCTCTAAATTATCTAGTTCCAAAATATTTGTAACTAAATAGAAACCAACACACCGGATTGTAGAGATGCACAACCTAGAAACAGGGGAAAAAAATCATGAAGAAAAAAGCGGTGGAATTTGACTACAATATAAAGGGTTTTGGGTTGCACCTAGAAGAACAAGTCACAGTCATCAAGCAGCCGCAATCAAACGTTGAAAGCCTTCATAATTGAATGGATTCATTTATATTCAAAACCGAAAAAAAAAAACAGAGAAGAAGAAATAAGAAAAGTAAACCAAACCAAAATCAAATGAGATAAGACTAAATTCAAATCACGTTATGTAAGCATGACTTGAAGCAAAAAACATAGAAAACCCATGAAAGAATGAATTGGCTGCTGTCAGAACCAGGAAACCAAACATGAATTGAAAAAGAGTAAAAAATAAAATAAAATCAATTTTTGCAATCTTTGAATGACATGAAGAGGCAAGCATGGTCATGAGTAATATTCATGAGTGTTGAAAAGCTCATGAGTCAAACCACTTGCTAATAAACGACAACCCCAGAAAAACAATTTAGAAGCAGACTAGAATGTTAGAATTTTCAGCCCAAGAAAGAGTTAAAAAGAGACAACAAATGAAGATATTTCCTTCTTCTTTTTTTTTTTTAAAGAAAAATAAATAGTAATACACATCACTTTCAACTTTTATGGTGAGAGAAAGGACGTAGGGAGGAAAGTTTAGAGAGAGAAAGGAAGGCGATAATGTACCTGAGAAAAGGGAAACACAATGAAAGCGAATCCGATCTTCAAATCTAAGGTGGTATTGCTTTTGAGCATGGAAGAAGCCAAAGGAACAGAGCTCTCTCAAAACCCACCACCACAAGCCATTGATGGATAGAGAGAGAGAGAGAGAGAGAGAGAGAGAGAGAGAGAGAGAGGAGTGAAGTTGAGAAAGAAGGAAGGAAGGAAGGAAGGAAGGGAAGGGGTGAAGGTGAAATCAACAGAAGGAGAAGAAAAGGGGGAGAGAGGCGTTGAGTGGGTTTAGAGTGATGGGTCCCACATCGCCCCCCATAGGTAAGTGCTGTGGAACTAAGTAGCAAGTAGTAACTCACAAACAAGTAAGTACTCACACTGTTGTTTGTGTTTGTGTTGAGGTTGTTGCTCCTCGTGTTCCTCTTTGGTTAAAAGCAAAAAATGAAATGATAAGTAGTAATTGAGAGTGGTGTTTGTGTTGTGTTGTGTTGCGTTGCGTTGGTGAGATGACGAAGACATAGGAAGTGGTGGGGCTAAACCCGCATCTCTCTCACGACCAACAGCATGCGCCACGCGCTTCTTCAAACTACTACAAAGATATTTTCATTTATAAAAAAATAAAGGTGGAGTTACATTTCCACTTGCTCATTTTGTTGTGTAGCCACTTTCCACGTACTTATCCATAATTCACAGTTAGGGTAACTTAAAATTATTTTATATTTTTATTGTATAAAAACAAATTTTTAAAACGTGAAATTTATTAATATAAGTTATTTTTTATTTTTTGATGTATGGGATCTTATGTTTCAGGTTAATGAGTAAAAAGAAAGAAAAATACTGGGCAATAAAAAACTTATTCAGAATTTGATATTCAAAATAATGTGGTATAGTATTAACATTTACATGGATTGGTGGTTTATATAACTTTATTTTATCTAATAATCACCATAATTTCTAAATATACAGCATTACTCGAAAAGAAAGAGCACTAAAAGATAGGCTTTGTACTAAATTAATTCTACTTCAACTAAAGTGGAAAAGGTCTAATAAATCTTAAATACTAATAGCTTAAATTAAAAATAAAATATTAAATAAATTTATCACTTCATTTCTTAATAATCTAGCAGTGCATATATTAATTTTCAAAAAACAAATTTGGTTTCTTGTAAAAATAATATAATCAATTCTTACGATTTTCCAGACGATATTAATTTTTGTTTTAAAATACCAATGTCTCCGAATAATATTTTTTTTTGTATTAACTATTAAGATTTGGAATTTGCTGTAAGTTTAACAGCAATCATGCATACTCTATGGCAAAAGTTAAACACAGTTAGGACATAATGACGTTGCTTGACGTGCTATTTAATTTTGTCTAAACTTTTGGCGAATAAATGTTTGTCATTTTTTTATAATAAAAAAACTCTAAATATTGCTGTAAATTAAAGTTGGTGTATATATCTGCACAAAAAAATAACCGGCTATTTTTTTTTTCCAATCATAGGAACACCCGCTAGTTTATATACGAGCATGAGAGGTTACTTTATCTATGCTTGGGTTTAGAACACTATTTTACAATAGATATAAAAATTATTAATATGCATTATTTAAATGAATATACACAAATAATATATGTATATTAAAATTTTAATATTACTAAAATTGCAAAATAGAGACAGTGAATTGATACTTAAATAAGATAATGTGATGCAAATAAAAATCAAATGCATCGTTCTCGCACAGAGTAACAAAAGAGCTACAATTTTATTGTAACTTACATTCAAAACAACTTTTATTTATAAATGTAATTGACACAATAATATCTATTGAACGAAGGTTTTCTTTATACCATCAAAATTGATTGGCAAAAAGAAAAAAAAGTCACTAAGTTCACTTATTATGCAATTGACAATGTTTCTATTTATTTGTTTTGTTGTTTATATATAATCAAGGATAATATTTAGTGAATAAAAAATGTTATAGTTGGGGTAAAACTTCATTTATATCCCTCACATGTTACTAAAGTTTCAATTTAGTCCTAAGTTTTTTTTTTCAAAAGAAAATTCTATTTACATCTTTAATAGTTTCAAATTGTTATTTTGATAGAAAGAATTCAAATAATAAATAGAAAAAGAATTTAATGTAAAGATCAAACTACAATGTTTGAAACCCTCTGAAAAAAAAACTAAATTGTTAAAATCTATAACAAAATATAAATATCAAATTATTATGTTAAAGGATCACAACAAAACATAAAATATCAAGTTTCCACTCATAATTTGAATACTCTTTACATTTTAAAAATAAATAGAACAAATAAACTTTTGAACTAAATTGAAACTTTAATAAAATATGAGAAATTTAAATGAAGACTTATTCGTAGTATTTATTATGTTCATTGATTATTTTTTTCTTTCTATAATCCAGTTCATTTAAGAACAATAGATTATTATTGAATAGATCTGTTAATTTTTAGCTTATAAATGGCAATCCAACAAAAAGTTTTCGAAGAAAAGAATGTTTTTCATTACTCAAGCAAATTTTCAATTTCAACCAAACATAATGTCTTCAAATCTTTATAAGAGATTATCAACCCTATATAAATATGAATATTTAAAACAAACATCGAATTAATATTACCTGTAGAGGTTAATATTTTCTTTTAAATAGACAATATATTTTGCTAATAGATCTTGAGCTTAATTCCAGATATGTGATGGATACTTATTACATCAGATATTAACATTGAACCAAAAGCTTTTCTTCATTGAAGCCTAGATGATAGTTAGATAGTTTTCTTGATACCATCAAGAAACTCTTTTCCTTGATTAATAATCTCATTACGTAACTTGCTTCTTGGGGGAAAAAAAATCTATGAACAACAATGTCATCATTCTAATGTTTTGCAGAGTAGACTTCGATTGATTTAATTTTGATGTAGACCACTCATAACATTCATATATATGTTCCCCTTTCATTTATTTGGCTAAATGCAGTATTACTCATATTGCCTAAGGTGCTAAAAGAAAAAAAACACCGCCCAATTGAAAAAATAATTCAACATATTAAAAAAGTACAAAAATATTAAATAAGAATAAGAATAAAATTTTGAGGGGAATTTTTTTTTTCTCTAACACTGACATCAATATAACTTAGTTTTTCGGTTTTGTTTTGTTATTATTTTTTACTAAGTTAAAAAAAGCATTATAATTATTACCTAACTATAATTTACGTGGCCTTAGATTCACTTTGACCCTCTCCCTCGTTTGACGGCAGGCTAGGAGATGGAAGGCCAATAACAAAGCATGACTTATCTCATTTTCATTTAAAATTTGAGTTATTGTATAAAGAGATGGGATTAATTTTAATATGTCATCAGTATAACATATTTTATACAAATAATTGATAAATATTAAAAAAATAAAACACTAATAATAATGTTATAATATATTATTAAAAATCTATCTAAAAAAAAATTACACAAACAGTTTATTAAATTAAATTCTTAACAGATTAGGTAAGTCTAATACGTCTTTGAAAAAACAAATTATCATCATATATAGAATAATCTGGCTCTATTACATTTTCATAATTGTTAAGATTACATAACATAATAAATATTCTAATTTCAAGTAGAAGTAGAACAAATACTATGATGTAAATAAGTAACATTAAGAAGATTCAATTAACAATGTAATCCTTGAGCTTTTTTTAATCTGACATCAACCTTGAATATCTTAAATAGTGGTGTGCGTTATTATGTATACTGGATAATTCTCCTTTTTTTTTTCTAGCAATACAAAACTCGTGTTAAGAAAATAAAAGATTGGCCGATCAAAATAAAGTGAGGGGTTCATTTATTTAATGCACGCGCTTTAAAATGGTGAGTAAGATTGCTTTTTCCCCTGCATTTGTCACTAGTCGTCAAGGAATTTCGAACTTCCAACTCGTTGACAATTTGAAGCACTACACAACTTTAGTCGTAAGCATAGTTTTCAGATTCGATCCCATAATCAATTTGATAGAGGTACCAGATGATTGAATTACTGGACTAGTAGGTTATTGATCAAATTGGATAAACTAAATTTATATAAAAATTTAAATAAAATACAATAAATAATAACCAATTAACTATTTGACACTCTTTAAGAAGTTTAAATATAAAAATATAAATAAATAACAAAATTTTTTAAATATTATTCACATTTCACAATCACGAATTATAATTAATAATCTTAAAATAAAATTATACAAACAAACTTACAAAGTCTACATCACAAACTCATAAATCATAATAATACAAATAAAATTTATGTATTTATTCATAAGTTGGATTAGAATTTTTTAGAAGTTTTAAAAAACAACGTCGTTCATCCAAAAAACAAAAAAGCAAAAAAGAAACCCAACTTGGTTTGGTTTTTGAAAACTAGCCAAGTTACTGGTTTTAATAACAACCCGACTGAGTCAAACCAAGCCCCACCTATTTAGATGGGTGGCTAATCCAAATAGTGACTCGAACCAGTTTCACGATCGATTCATTAGTTTTCTGGTCAAACCAACCAGTCCGAGCCGAGTTTGATTGTTGTGGTTCTCTAATAATTGTTCATCTATACAATTTTATTTTTTTATTATTATTTATCTTTTTAAGAATTCTAAACAATATTAATTAATTTTTTTATATGATATCCTTATAAGAGAAAGTTGATAGATAGATTAAATATTAGAGATAATATTGGAGTAGGTAATTATAACGATAATGTTATAAAATATACATAAATTTATCTAACTTTAAGATTATTCAATCGTTTTGTTAATATATGTACATAAGTGAAGATAGACGTTTATTAGAAAATAAAAATAGTAGTGATTTTAATAATTTAAGACGTGTGGGTGCGCCTGTGTGTGTATATAAGTGTGATATATTATTTAATAACTTTTATACAAATCAAATAATTTTTTTAAAAAATATAATTTTACCAATATAACCATTAAATTATAATTATTTATTATATGCAAATGATTTGTGTCAAATTTAAAAAAATAAAAAAATGTGATCAAATAATTTTTATTTTTGTATATTTAAATGTATGTATTATATCCAAAAGTGATAGGTATAGTGAAACTGCAATGCAACTTCGAAAACAACAATTATTTTCAATGTCAAATGCTCGAATCCAGAAGTCATCCTTTTGGAAAAGGTTTTATCTAATCACAATTTTCAGTCGAAATTAATATGATCAAATATAAATTTTATTGGGATATTAGATAATCTATAATATAATTCAATTTAATGATAAATTTTGTAATGCATATATATATATATATATATATATATATATATATAAATTACAAAATAGTGTAAAAAATAGTCAAACTTGCATTTGATCTTGGCTATGTATATGTTGTGGAGATTGTAGACACCGAACAATTGTAACTCGGAAAAAAAAAAAATGTTCTGGCAAATGATTAGCTTTCCCTCACCATCAATTTATTAAGCTTAATTTATGTGTTGTATAAAACTATAAAATATAATTTGACAACAAAGCGAAAAATACTACAAATTGGAATATATTATATAAAAGGTATTTATATAAATGATTTATATTTTTATTATATTATTCATAAGGAAATAAAAAATATTTTAGGTAAATAAATTTTAAATTAAAATAACTAAACAATAAAACAAATTAAAATATGATTATATCATTAATAACCTGATTTATATTAATAAAAAATAAATGTGTCATATTAAACAATAAATATTAAATTATAATGCACAAATAAAATGTTTAATTATTAAAGGTCATTTTAAAAGTTTTAAACAATAAATATGAGTTTGAACAGTCCAATGAGACTGCAATAGCCCAGCCCCACTTTTTACAGCTTGTTTGTTTAAGGTCTTAATCAACAAAATTCATTGAGAGGGAGCTCTGGATAGAAGTGCATCTAAAAATCATATTTTTCTGTTTATACTTTGAACCAAAAGCACTATGGAACTCAGAATTTTGAAGTGAAAAAAAAAAAAAAAAGTTATGGGTTTAATTATCACTTAGAGGGTCCTTATTTGATTTGCCATTTTTCAAACGTAAGATTTCTTTTACCATATATCCACTAGGAGCTCATATTGTTAAAGAATCTCTCCTTTTAAGTGTGACTCCATATACACAGGAAATTTACATAAATAAAATAAAAAAAAAAGATGTTATAAATTTGTCCTGTTTTGCTGTTAGTTACATATATGTCATTTTTTTTAATAGAAATCGACTTCTCTTACATTGCATTTTTTGGCCAAAATTACACTGAAGTTGACTAGAATTGACTTATGTTATGCCAATATATCAGTCTCATGTCATGTCAAGTCAAATCATGTCGGGTGTGCCAAAAATGCACTAAAGTTGATTAAAATCGACTTCATAGACAATGTCAGCTTTTCTCGAAATTTGTCAAGTACAGTACTAAGTCGATTGCAATCAACTTTTGTATTACACAGATATCTATTCAAATCGATTTATGTGTAGTACAAATGTCGATTGTAATTGACTTGGTACTGTACTTGACGACAACTTTTTAGAAAACGATTTTAGTTGATTTCACCTTCTTTTGAGCTGCTCCACATTATAATATAGCTCCTAACTCTGCTTGCATGCCGAAAAAATTTAGTGAGTTACTATATAAATTTTGGTGAGAATATAGCAGAGAGTTACGTTCATATTCTTATCCAAAGGTCATATGCAACATATGATGACATGGTTTCTCTAAGCTTTGCACAACTTGCAAGGCAGGTAGAAGAGTCATTGCCATTAAATCCACAGACGGTAGCAGAAACTGGGCTGCTTGGGGATTTTAATTTTCTTATGGAGCACCAGGATGTTGAAAATGATGAAAAGGAGGAGCTTGGTCATGCAATAGATAATGATGAAGAAGAACGATATTTGTTTCATATGCAAAATTTGGATGAACAGTTCATATCACAGTCCCAAACTCAATAGCATCCTAATCACTATTCAACAGTGGATTTAGATACAATGCAGTCTAACATGAGTGGGTCTACTTTGGGTTCAAGCTTGGCGGGAGATATTGAGTTGGCAATCGGCCAAGTGTGTCACAATAAGGAAGAAGTTTTATTTGCAATTAAACGTTACAGTATTCGAAGAGACGTGCAATACAAAGTTTATGAGTTTGGCCACATAAAACTTCATTGCAAATGTATCAAGTTTGGCGTTGACTGTAATTGGAGTATACGCGTCATGTTTATTCGGAAATTGCAAATGTGGAAAGTGCGGAAGCTAAATGAACCACATACGCATGTCATTCCTGAGTTTACGGATCAGCAACTCAAAATAAGGTGAAATCGACTAAAATCGTTTGCTAAAAAGTTGTCAGAATGTGTCGGATACAATACTAAGTCGATTACAATAAACTTCTGTACTACACAAAAATTGATTTGAATAGATTCCTGTGTAATATAGAAGTCGATTGCAATCAACTTAGCACTATGCCTGACACATTATGAGAAAAGCTGACATTGTCTATGAAATCGATTTTAATCAACTTTAGTACATTTTTGGCACACCCGACATGATTTAACTTGACATGACGTGAGACTGATATGTTGGCATAACAGAAGTCGATTCTAGTAAACTTCAGTGTAATTTTGGCAAAAAAAAATTGCAACCTAAGAGAAGTCAATTTGAATCGATTTCCATTTGACAAAAAAAAAAAACATATATGCAACTAACTGTAAAATAGGACAAATTCATAACATCTTTCTTTTTTCATTTATTTTATGTAAATTTCCCCCAAACACACGTATGAACATTAAGGGCGAGTCGAATTTATTTTTTCATTTTTTTATTATTTATGAAAAAATTAGAAGCAAGAAACCCCAAAAAAATAAAACCAAACACGCCTTAAAATAGGCCGAGTCATCGAGCTAGCTAGCCCAAACCCCAACAACTCAACAGGAAAAAAAAATGTAATGAACCAGCAAAATTAAATGGAAAAATTATTTTGGCTCAACTTAGTTTGATTCATTGTGACGTGGATTAGCTTGCAACCGATAAAAACCGTCTGTAACAGTAAACGATTTATAATTAATTAATAAAATTGTTAAACTTTGTTTTAAAACTTTGCTGATGTATTTTTTATTAAAAATTATTCATTTATAATGACTTTGAATTAATATTTTTAATACAAAATAATAAAATAAATTATTAGAAGTGAATATTTTGGGAAAATAATTTATATATGGTGTTTTGATAAGTGATTTATGTTTATATGGTGTATAGGTAAATTTATTTGTATATAGTATTTATAGAATTCTCCTATAGCGGATTCTGTGTTATTTTTATTTTTCTGAACTTGTCTTTGGTGGATTCTGTATGAACTTTTATTTTACATTTAATATGACTTTGACATAATATATTTAAATACTGAAAAAAAGCATATTGCATGATTTTTTTTTTCCTAAAACAGCATATTGATATAAATATACCACCAAAATTCCATATAAAAGAAAAAGACCAAATATTTTCAGACTTAAGATTTTTTTTTTCGTAAAGTCAGACTTAGGTAAATAAAGAAAATGTGTGATAACAATATGGTTCGAATGACTCGCACAATTTGTATAGACACATACTAAACCAATATATTTATAGCCCCCAATATCATCTTTCTTTCTTGGTGTGAACCCTCCAAACTTTTTTTTCTTCTTGTTGCCTTGTTGTTTTATATGATAAATATATCGTATCTATTAGATATTGAGCACAATTAATCAGATTTGTTGATAGCAGACCTTTTGTTATTGTTATAAACTTTTGTGATTGTTTTGATTTCACTTGTTAGTGTTTCTGTCTTGATGATTTTGTAGATGATCGAGATGTTCACATCTATATTTTGAAAAGAGATGAAATATATTTTTCAAACCCAAGAGTTGTTTGGTTGGTTTTGGAAAATAATTTCATATTTTTTTGATCAAATTTTTAAATTTTTGTGAAGAAAATAATAAAAACTAAAATATTCAATTTTCATTTATAGTTTTAACTATTTTATTCATAAAATAAAAAAAGAAAAAAATAAAAATTGAATATTATTTTTAAAACCAAATAAATTTTTAGTCTATAATATGGAAGATACTGAGACATTAATCGTTGGTAATTTGCATTATTGAATACATTTGTTTTTATAGAATTAAAATAGAGTTTAAAATCAATGTATAGTATAAAATAATTTTATTATCTCTAATAATAAAATTTTATTAAAATGACAAATCATGACGAGTGCTTTTAATAGTGGGTTGTTTTTTTATGACTTATAACTTTGGTGAAATTCTATTATCATGACAAAGAAATTAAATTTGTCAAGATATATGTATATTTTTAATTTTATTTGTTCTTGAATATTAATTTAATATGAGACTTTTTTTAATCCACTTATTCACTACAAAATTATATTTAAATTTTCAACGACTTTCCACTCATTTTTTTTTTCTAAAGAAAAAAGGTAAAGAAGTCGCTATAAATTATGACAACTTCTGAATGTTATTTTACAAAGTAAAATTACTTTAACAATGACTTTTCTAGCTGTTGTGTTCTGTCGTGTCTTCCCAACAAGTATCTATAAAGCGTACACTGACATAAATATGGGACACGATGTGGACACGGTATATATATATATAAATTTTTTATTTTGTCATATATTTTTTTTGTCTGAATTTTTTTTATTGTTTTGCATAATTCTTTATCTAATTAATTCTTTTTTTATGATCAACAAAAAAAATTTCAAAATAAAATGACCCAACAAAACATGTCCAACCAAATAATTAGGGTTGATTTTTGACTCATGTTAATATTAAAAATTTGAAAAAAAAAAGAAACCAACTAAGGCGTGTCTACGGGGTGTCCAAGTTACGTTTACAGTGAATTAGAGCAGTGTCCAGCTGTATTCGGTGCGTGTCCGAGCTCAAAAAATTATTTTTTTTAATTGGATGCGTGTCCATCACGTGTCGTATGGGTGTCAAATACCTATCCATGTCTGATATATGGACACACCACCAAATCGATATCTACGTGCTTCTTAGGCTTCAACATAACGGGAAAGGTCGCCTTGATGTAACATCTTTACATTATCTACAGGGGAAAACAAAGTGCTTGGAAATTTAATAATTGAGAATCAGCCCCAACCTATGACAGCTTTCCAACATAATTCTTCTTTTACCAAGTAAATAAATCTTCGCTTGTGATAGAATGAACTTTTTTTCTTCTGACGGGAGGATAAAACGAAAAATTTAAAAGGTAAAAAAAAAATCTGTAACAGTATCACTAAACCTGAATATACTATTTTGTTAATAATACTGGGATCAAAACCAAATATTTTATAAATAATACAGGTTACTTTATTTATTTATTTTTTGGTCTGGAAAACTTACTTTATTTTATTTTCGTTTTGCACTTCCGAGAATCCGAGGTTAACAAATGAAGCGAGAGACACGGGAGACCCACATTCGGAGGCCCGTTCTGAAGTCCCAATGAGAGAGTCTTTGTATCCCTAATCGAACATTTGGGGCACACACATGCTCCAATTTTGAGTGGTTAGGATGGGTTTTGGAATAAAGAAAAAAATATTATTTATATTCATGAGATATAAAATATTATGTCGACTCATCCCTCATTTACTATTGAATGGAATGTAGATTCCATTTATATAGATTTACATTTCATCCAATAAATAAGGTGTGGGTTGACATGATATTTCATATTTTATACGCATAAATAACACAATTCTAGAATAAATTTATGGCTAAAACCATTTCGCATTGCCACCCCTTCTCCAACTCTCTCTCCCTCCCCTCTGTTCACCATCACGCCTAAGTGGGGAGCCACCCGTAGATGTGGTTCATATTATGGAGGTGATTCATTGCTTTTAAGATGGTTGATCATCCCCTTCTCTTTTAGCATTATTTTTTTATTTTTTATTTTTTTAACTTCTACCCACCTTTTACTTAGTTCACGACGTCTTTGATCAAAGATTTTGTTTTGAAGTACTGCAGTTACAACTATCTCTTAGGTTAGATAATTATGCTAATGATAATGATGAATTAACAATCTCTCTATTAGTAGATGTTGATTGAGGCTTCTTCTAAGCCGTTCGGCCTCTTTCTACGATATATGATTATTTTCGAAGGTTTTGTTGATCTAATGTTTTGAATTGTTATTGATTAATTTTCTAGATTTGGATTTTTATTATCAATAGGATTTGATATTTTGTATTTAGATTTATATTGTAAATAAATCTAGGCATTTATTTATTAATCAATGAAATTCTTTCGAATAAAAGAAAAGTTTGTAGCTGACGAAGAAAAAAGAAAAGAATAAATTTGTGGATCGTGGCTTAAATTTAAAAAATTCCAACCACATAATCATTCTTATCTGAACCAAACCTCATAAGCATACGTCTCAGGTCGACTTGTTTCTTAAAAAATTTCTCCTAATATCGCCAAAAAAATAGATGTAGTGTCTAACTAGATATGTGGAATGATTCCGGGGATGCCATAATAATTCAAGGACGCAAAGTAGGTTGACAATTTAGAAAAGTTACTTACTTTTAAATAAAATGGCAGTGTGTAATTTTTTTTTTTTTGGTTAAAAGGCAGCGATAATTGTAAAAAATAACAGCTTTACACCTGTTTGAACTGAGGGGAAAGTTAATTTTCATAAAAGCTTTCACACAAATGGAAAAGAGAAAACTTTTCACACTAATCGACAAATTTCACGTCCATGCGGAAGCGTTTCATGATTTTCATCATCTCACGTGGGAGTGAGCAGGGGACGAATCTCACATTCTAATATAAAGTACTCCACTAAAATTTTATCAAAAAAAAAAAAAAAAAAGTACTCCACTAAAATTTAATATTTTTAAAATTTAATTTATATGTATTAGCAGTAAAATATATTTTTTATATTGTTATCTAATCAAATTATTTTATTTGTATAAATTTTTAAATAGTAAGTATAAAACTTAATTACTTTTACTAATATAACATTATATGATTAGATGATGATATAAAATTTTATACTTTGTCAGTACAAAAAAATTAAACTCTATTTTTTATGAGTGATGATCCATTAACTCTCAAGTAAATCTTCTCATATTTATTTCATCTAATAACTTTTTATACGTATGAAATTACGTTAATTTAATCGTTGAATTTAAAGTTTCCACCAAGTGGATCAAGTATATAGAGTTTTATATAATTTGAAAATGATTTGATAGTTTATCATTTCATTTTATTTAGACAAATAACATATTTTTGAAAATATAAGTATATATCAATTAATAGATTATATGACTCTTATTATCTAATTTTTCTGAAATTTGACATACTTAATCATTAGTATGATATAACATAAATCAATGGCCGAATTCATTCAATTCAATGTGGATTACAAGTTATAGAATATAGTAAGTGTGCAAGATTTACTCCTAGAGTAAATTCCACTCATTATTTATTCCTATAAATAAATGTTATTGTTGTTTTAATCACTCTATATCGTTTTCTTGTTTTTCAGTCCATCATTTTTCTAATATTAGATTGTTGGTCTCTATGCTAATATATAATGTTGACATTGACAAAGATAACAAAATATTTTTAAAATATTTATAAGAATAAAAATTTTTTTTTAATATTTTTAAGAACTAAATGGATATTCTAATATATTTTAGAGACCTACACGTGAAGTGCAAGATGAAAAAAAATATAATATTAGAAAAAAGAGAGATTAAAAACTAATTTTTTTAGATGAACTAAAATCAAAATAACATATATTTATAATAAAAAAATATTTAAACCAAACAAAATTACGTTAAATATTTTATTATTTTCCTGATAGGTAAACCAAACCTTGAATTGGTTACTTCGTGACAACTTCAAATCGCACATAGGAGCCTATATTTGTCATTTTGCCAAGTATAAGCAATTTTTGTCATTAATGAGGATCAAAGTTTATCTTTGGAGTTGATATCTGTGAGTACTTGTTTTTTATTATAAATTTTTTATCTCAGGCTGTGTTTTTGGTGTTACTCAAAGTTAGTTAAAAAGTTAGAATTAGATTTCTATTTTTATTTTTTATTTTTGGTCAAGTTAGATTTCTATTGAAAATTGTATAAGACTTTTTTTTTTTTTCAATTTTCGGCATTTTGACCCGTTCTGGAGAAATAGAAAACCCAACCACCCAATCTAATCAATCCCAATTTCGGTCTTATTGATTCAGGTGGAGCTGACAAAATTTTTTTTATAAAGAATCGATCCAATCCAACCTTGCTTTGAATAGTTTGGATTTTGTTTAACTCCAACCCAATCTGTGGTTAACCCATTTTTTTTCATCTAATTATTTATTTGTGACGGATTTGTTTAAAATTTCTCCAAGCAATAACGTTCTTATATCTCTTAAATGCACTGCAGATGAGAGGTGACTTTCGTTGAGGTAGAATTTGATGTTGGTTGCCGCAAAAGTTGATGTTTACTCTACAAAATAATCAGATTTTTTTTTTAAACTTTTGTTATATCTTTATTAGGATTTAATACATTTTATCCTTAAATTTTAGGGCATGTAGAATTTGCATTCTGACTTTTCAAAACATGCATCATAACATTCTAAACTTTTCAAATTGTGTACATAATTCTTACCTTTCAAACAATGTAAAACTTTAAGTCATAGTAAGGTGTTGGAATTGTACACAATAAAAAAGAGGGGGTTAATTGCACATGAGAATTTACAGACAAGATATCGGGTTGCACAAATAAAAAATATCAAGGGATTAAGTGTATATAAATATTACCTTCACTGGTTGCCAAAATTATGCAGATGAGTGTTTTACATAGTTTGTAAAGTTCACCATATCGTGATGTACATTTTGAAAAATAAAAGTATAAATTACATATCATGTAAAATTTAAGGGATAAAGTGTATTTAATTATATTATTTATTAAAATTAAATTCTATTATGAGAAATTAAATTCGTACCATATGGATCAAAAATTAAATTTTAGAACTTTGTTTTTTCCCAATTTAACTCACAAAAAAACACTACTTACAAGCATTAAATCATAAGAAAGTTTAAAACGTCTATTATAAATTGGAATGATGAATAAATCATACAATATGGGTGTTAAAAAAAATTTAAATATTTTTTATCCAAAGTCAACATATGAAAAAATAAATTGACATTGAAATATGAAAATTACGGATAAGTCTCGCGTATAATATTTTAAGCACGAAACTCATTAATTAAAAATTTCCCTTTCATTCTTACTCCAAACTAAACACACACATTTTTTTTTTGGTGGGTCAACTAAACTCACTTTGATTGTTATAAAACTAACCCCGTTATTAATTTATTTATTCACACCGTCAATCCGTCAGTTATAAATGACGAATTATTTACAAACATCACAAGGCGCAGCACTATTTTCTTACTTGCATTGGTTTTGGTAAACCGCTGGTTATTTGGTTGGTCAGCAGAACAACTAATTATTTCCCTCTTTTTTTCATTTTACGTTTTCTTAGTTTGCTTTGCACCTATTGGGTTTGGGCCTGTAACGAACGAGTCTTCCGGTTTTATTTATGGCCTTATGGGGCCCCGGCCTGGAGGATTGGGAACTCAGAACTCAGAACTCAAGCAATTAAGCAAAGTATCCGAATCCAAACATACACATGGCTAGACATGAGAGGCCTTCTAACTTGCAAAGAGGATCTAGTGGGGCCAATACTTCCCCAAACATTATCCTATCCAGACATCCCTTTGTCCCATAATGTTACTCCATTTTTCTGTGGCTGCAAGTGCTCCATCAAATTTCATGGATGACATTCAAAACCTTCTCAAAACATCTCTATACTAAAAATTGACAATTTTAGTAAAAATAAAAAAAAATCCTCTCCAAAAAAAAAGAAAAAAAAAAGAAAAATCTTTGCCCTTCATCAACTGCCATAGCTAGACCAATGCTTCTCACAGTCCTTGCCATTGCCGTTGCACAAACTGGGGTCAGTATTCACTACAACCCCAGCTTTACACAGTTATATGATCAGCTTTCAGTGCACCATGGATCATAGAGTTCACAGTTTTCTGGTTCATAGCTATCCCCTCTCTTTTTTCTATCTCCAGATTTTGAGTTGATGCTTACATTGAAATGCTTCATGATTTATATTATTTTTGTTTTTAGATTAGCTTTGCTGATTTAACATGGTGTTGTGCATGAAAGCATGACTGGGACATCTGTCCTTAGCCAAACCCATCTTCTGTCACTGCCAAGTAATCCACCCGAAAGCTCTGAATTGAATGTCAGGTTCAATGAGCATGGATGGTTGTCTCTACTTAAGAGATGCCAGAGCATGGAAGAATTTAAGCAAGTTCATGCCCAAATCCTAAAATTGGGCCTTTTTGAGGACCCTTTTTGTGGGAGCAATCTTGTTGCCACTTGTGCTTTAGCAAAATGGGGTAGTCTGGAGTATGCTTGCTCTGTCTTCAGGCAAATTGAGGAACCTGGTAGCTTTGAGTACAACACCATGATCAGGGGAAATGTTAATAGTATGAATCTAGAAGAAGCTTTGCTTCTTTATATTGAGATGCTGGAAAGGGAAATTGAGCCTGACAACTTCACCTACCCTTTTCTCCTTAAGGCATGTTCTCTTTTAGTTGCTCTTAATGAAGGAATGCAGATTCATGGGCATGTTTTTAAGGCAGGTCTTGAAGGTGATGTCTTTGTGCAGAATAGCTTGATCAGCATGTATGGCAAGTGTGGGGGAATAAAGCATGCTTGTGACGTGTTTGAGCAAATGGATGAGAAGAGTGTAGCTTCTTGGAGTGCTATCATTGGAGGTCATGCTAGTGTGGGATTGTGGCATGAGTGCTTGATGCTTTTTGGGGGCATGATCAGTGAAGGACGCTATAGGGCTGAAGAAAGCACGCTAGTTAGTGTGCTATCTGCTTGCACCCATCTGGGGTCTGCTAATCTTGGAAGGTCCATACATGGGATCTTGCTGAGGAACATTTGTGAACTCAATGTCATTGTGAAAACCTCATTAATTGATATGTATGTCAAGTGTGGGTGCATTGAGGAAGGGCTTTGTGTATTCCAAAATATGGCTGAGAAGAATAGACATTCTTACACTGTGATGATCTCAGGGCTAGCCGTTCATGGGCGTGGTAAGGAAGCTCTAAAAGTTTTCTCAGAAATGCTGGAAGAAGGTTTGGCGCCAGATGATGTTGTCTATGTGGGTGTATTGAGTGCTTGCAGTCATGCTGGCTTTGTCAATGAGGGTTTACAGTGTTTGGACCGGATGCAGTTTGAGCATAAGATTGAACCAACTGTTCAGCACTATGGTTGCATGGTGGACCTCATGGGAAGAGCTGGGATGCTCAGCGAAGCCTACGAACTCATAAGAAGCATGCCAATTAGGCCGAATGATGTGGTGTGGAGGAGCCTTCTAAGTGCCTGTAAAGTTCACCATAACTTAGAACTAGGGGAGATTGCAGCTAAAAATGTTTTCATGTTGAATCCATACAACCCTGGTGACTACTTGGTGCTAGCGAATATGTATGCACAAGCTAAAAAGTGGGTTGATGTGGCCAGGATCAGAACAGAAATGACTGAAAAAGGATTGTCACAAACACCTGGGTTTAGCTTTGTTGAAGCACAGAGAAGGGTCTACAAGTTTGTATCACAGGACAAGTCTCAACCCCAATTCGACAGCATCTATGACACAATTCACCAAATGGAATGGCAGTTGAAATTTGAAGGCTATATACCAGACACATCACAGGTGTTGCTTGATGTGGAAGAAGAAGAAAAGAGGGAGAGATTGAAGTATCATAGTCAGAAGTTAGCAATAGCTTTTGCACTAATACATACATCTGAGGGATCTCCCATAAGAATATCAAGAAATCTTAGGATGTGTAATGACTGTCATACATACACTAAATTCATTTCCATGATCTATGAACGAGAAATTACTGTAAGAGACAGAAATCTGTTCCACCATTTTAAAGATGGAATATGCTCATGTAAAGATTATTGGTGAATTTCATGGTATTCATGGTTCAGGAGTACAGGTTAGGAGAGAGGGATATATTATACTATTTTCCGTGTCCATTGACCTTTCCACCACGCATTTTTCTTATTGCGGTAAATACACAACCAGTTGACGCAAGATTGGAGATTGTAGTACTCTTGAGCATCTCTTTAGTAAACAACGCTAAGCACCCACATGGCTTCTCATATTTGTATGGTTCTAACATCTAGTATTTCATATTTTACATGCATATACTTTGATTTTCTCATTTATACAGATGTAAGTGATGTGAGAAAGTGGTTGTTGTGTAATGAGCATTTTGCAACTTTGTCAAACAGTTTAACTAGTTTAGTTTAGGCTCGTATTTTTGCTTCACTTACATACTTCAAAATCAACTCTTTAAAAGTGAAACATAGTTGACAAGAATTATTTCAGACCCTGTTTGTTATTATTTGGCACAAAAAAGTTGGTGCTAAGTGATATGTGGAGGTTATTAAACATTGGCAGAAATCAGGAGGGTAACATTTTATGGGAATGAGGCTATTTGTCTATATCATTCGTTGGAATTTCGTAGAATAGTTTTTTAATTTAATTTTAATGACATTTAATTATGTAATATCATATTTAATTTTTATATTTATCAACTTAAAAGTCTCGGGAACAAACTATTGATAACAACATAAAATTTCAGGTTTACAGTCTATTAAAATCAATCTCATAATTTGATGTGTTAACTAGCAATTTTCTTACTTTAGGGGAGCACTTCTTTTATCATATGTTGGTGCAGGGTGGAAGAAAATGATTATTAATAGAGTAGAGAAAAAATATAAGGAATACAGAGGATGATAAGAGACACTATAGTGCTTGAGAGCTGAAAAAAGAAAGAAAAAGGTGCAAGAGGAAATTATATAAACAAGATTACTCTCAAACCCCGGATTTGGGGGTCACAGTATTCCCAATTGTGGATGGTTAAGAGGTGCCTCTCCCTCCCTGTAAACCTCTTCTAAACACACTTTTAAAGGGTCGTCCCAACTATGTTTCACTCTTCTTTTGGTGGCTATCCCAAACAGACCTTAAAAATATATTTTTAAATAGGGTGTTACGGTATAAAAACAAGTCTTAAGTAAAGCAGTGTTTAACAATTAAAATGTTGTTAAGGATTTAGTCTTAATCTTCTATTATTGTATAAGTTTTTATACAATCATCTAAAAAAATCATCTAAGCGAAGCCAAAAAGAATCATTTCCCAGTTCTCATCCATTTAACATGATATATGAGGATATCATGCTTACCTTTGTTTATACTAATTTTGTATTGGAAAACTAAACTATTTTTTAAATACTTTTATCTTTTAGTTGTGTTTGACTTAAGAATGAAAATAGGGATAAAAAATGTGAGTAATATTATGCGTATAATAAAATTATATAATAAATATATAATATATATCTTATTATTATTGGATTTGATGAATGAGTGGGATGAATAGGAACCACACATCATATCCAATAATGACAAAATATGTGGTGTGCATTTATTATATAATTTAATTGTATATTCAACATTATTCATAAAAATTTCTAACAAATGCATGTCGTCGTTAAGTTATCACAAAATGGGTAAGTTTCGTATTAAAAACTTAGGGCATGTTTGGTTTACTGTTTTTAGTTTTTATTTTTCAGTTTTTGTGAAAGAAAAATTAAAAAAGCTGAAAACTAAGGACCTACTTGATTTGTTGTTTTCAATTTTCAGTTTTTATAAAGGAAAAATTGAAAACTAAAAAAAAAAAACAAAACAGCCCCTGAAAACTGAAAACTAGAAACTGAAAACAACAAACTAAATAAATCCTACTATTTCTTATTCCTTTTTAAAAAAAATCTAAAATCAAAATGCATTAGAAAAAAAAACCTAAAACTAAAAGTGTAGAACAAGGAAACGCTGTCGTTTCGGTCTGCAACAATCTGCTTCTTCCTTCTCCAACGTTGTCGTGCTAGCTAGGGTTCCCACAGTTTCAGATCCTTCTACTTCCTTTCCATAATAACTCGCTAAAAATCGATTCTTTAAGCCTCTCAATAGGATCGTTAATCTTTGATCATTGAACCATTTGCGGAAGATGCAGAAATTGGGAGAGTTTAAGTTACCACATTTCTTCAACTACCCACCATACTTCACGTAAGTACCCTTTTTACCCGCTTCATCTTTTACGTTTCCTTCCAATTTTCTTTTTCCTTCATGATTTGGTAATAGTTTACCCTATTGGATCTTAAATTTTTCTCTGCCAATTTTTATAGAAATATAGATTGGATGCCACAATGAACAGAATAGCCAAATCCTAATTGAACGTGCAATTTTAATATTTTATCTGGTTGCTTGTGATTATTGTCGTGTAATTCAGTTTTTTTCCCCTTTTTTATTTATAAGAATCATTGCATAGTGCTTATTGTTAGTTTATAGTGAGGCACTCATTAACTTCTTGTTGTTTCTGATTTTCAGGTTGCAGCCAGTAAGAGACACTCGAGAGAAGCAGATACAGCTATGGAAAGATCTTATTTTAGATTATTGTAGAACACAGAAGGTATTTGTTATTGGGCTTGAAGAAGAATTCCCTCTGTTTTCAAACCCTGTAATTGAAAGTAAGTTCAAAATTCCTCTTGCCAAACTTCGTATGCATTACTGAACTGAAAATGGTTCCACAAATTCTCCTTTAATTAATTAATTAATTTGTTCATTTCCACCCTTATGTCATGTGGCTGTTTCCTGATTTTTGATAGTGCAGGGTCTCTTACTCATGAAGCCAGACTGGTATTCCTTTCAGCCTTAGTAGCTGAAGGTATGCTCCATGTCATTGGATTTGTAATTCATGTGAATTGTTGTTGGTGCTGAGAAAAAGTGCATTCTTATTTGACAGGGCGTGCTGAGTGGATGGATAAAGGACACAGGAAATGTCTTATTCTCTGGCACCGGATTCAAGATTGGGCTGAGATTTTAGTACAATTTGTAGGTTTAAATTGCTATTTTGATAACCAGTGTGCAAGTATTTATTCATTGCATTGTGATTGAATTCGCTTTAATGTTGAATAGGTGAAAGATAATGGGCTGGAAGCTGGTGTTGTGACAATAGAAGAAATACGCTTTGGGACTGAATCTCAGGGATCAGGTAATCTGTTGGATGCTTTATAGATCCTATTCAGTATCTTGTAATTCGAGATGGAACAAGTTTGGTAATCATCTGCTAGTTCATAGTACTTGTCTTATCATGTGTTTGATGCATGAGATGGTGACTTTTTGGGCTTGATGGTTGATAATCTCAGTAGGTATTTGGGAAAAAATTGTTGCTTTTCAATCTGTTTCCAACTGGTTATTTATGTGGTTTAGGGATGTTGGGGGATAGATGGAAATTAGATATAATTCTTTTCATTAGACTCAATTAAAGATAGATGCAAGTCATTGTAGCTTATTTAAAATTAATACGTGAATTTTAAAGGATTTATTTTATTCACTGACAATATAGTGAGTGTTACACCATTAATAAACCAATTCCTATCTAAAAATGTGATGCACTGCTTCCCATCTGTTGGATCATGGATGCTTATTGGAAACACTGTATGATGCTTAGTGAATATGCCTATTGAGGCCTCCTCCCTCTTCATGAAATGGTGAATTTACTTAAGCTTGAGTGTTGTCACTTTTCTTTGCCCATGACCCTTTCCCCTACCTCATACACAGACAGTCTTTCCAAGTTTATCGAATGCCTTTTAAGGCTCTTTTTATTATAAATATATGGTAGTTATTTCCTACATTCCAGGCTTGCTATTATTTTGACTGGAATGCCTGGCCCTCATTCTTTCTGATGTACTGCAGAGCTTCATGGGATAGACCGAACTATTTTGAATCGAGCTTTGAAACTATTAGAACAGAAGGGGAAGCTTGTGGTCTTTAAAGGAAATTCAACTGATGATGAAGGAGTTAAGTTTTCTCTATAATTATTTTATGTTAATGTGTTATATCTTGAATTCTTGACGGATTTCAAATATGTAATAAACAGAGGGGGTTCTTTACCTGCCTATCTTACATGATGAGTTTGTTGGTGGGCAAAATGTTTAAAACTGATGAAAATTGTCATTTTTTTATTGAGATTTTAATTTTAAGGCTTTGGCTTTCTGGCTACTCGTGATTGACTTTGAAACGATGTTCCCTACGAAATCATGAATACCTAGGGGTTTCAAAATGCTACTACTGTAAGTTCATAAATGAATTACAAGGTTGCGTCGGTTTCATATTTCTGTATCAGATCATCATTTACCAATACAACTCTGTTATTTTTCTCAAATACCCCTATCAAGATAACAATTGTTTTAAATACCAATGTTTCAAATTTGGATGAGGCTCATTGTAGTTGCTTGGTCTTTGACCCCTTTCATTCATTGAGGGAAAAAAAAGAAAAATCGGATGAGGCTGTTAATTCCTTTTTGGCAGTTCGCACTTTCGTTTATTTATTTTTTAAAAAAATCTTAGATAGGCATACATACAATAATAAAACAATTTTTTTTCCCTCTTCGTATGATGAGTTGGTGGTTTCTCGTGTAAGAAAGAGCATAAACATTCAAAGTTTGGCTTAGAGTCCTCTACAATGAGAAGTATTTATGAAATGAGAAAGCGAAAGTTGTTCATCTTTGGATTAGTAACTTGTAATATGTAAGTCTTGCCAAATAATTTACAGGTAAATGTTTTCTTATTTTTTCTCTTTACAAAAATTTTCCCTTTAGGAAGATTCAAATCTTCGAGTTTAATCGAGTAAAATGCTGGTTGATGTCTTGATGGTAAGCAGTTCATAAATGGAAAATGGCTTTTACTCTACTGTTTTTTTTTTTTTTTTTGGGTCAGGCTCTCACTCTATTGATCATCGCTTATCCGTCGTTGTGATTGTCACATTTGTTCCGGTGGCCTCATTTTTTCATGTTGTAATGGTACAAAGTAAATATTACTTATGACCCAAAAATAAGTAACTATTACTTTTACTTGGGATGAGTAAGAAAAGAATAATCATTATGCTGTTTATCAGAGCTTTCAGCCAATAGCTAAAAAAATTCATCTATGCCTTAAAATTCTTGCACGTTAGCAGCATAAGGAGGCCTGAGGGGGGCATTGAATTTGTAAAGAAAAATGATACGCGAACACCAAAACAATACGTATATCATATACCAAGAAGAAAAGGATAAAAATAATATTTTTTTTTCTCTCTCTCTCATTTTCTTGCTCAGCTTATACTTTTTTCTCTCATCTGTTTTGATTTACAAGTTTACATAAATAGTTTGCAAGTTTTTTACACTATATTTACAAGTTTTAAAGATAGGTTTACAAGTTTTTGCACTATGTTTATAAGTTTCTTACATTATGTTTATAAGTTTTTTACAAGTTTCAGCCTAAAACTTGTAAACATAGTGCAAAAAACTTATAAACCTATCCTTAAAACTTATAAACATAGTGCAAAAAACTTGCAAATCATTTATGTAAACTTGTAAACCAAAACAAACAAGAGGAAAAAGTGAAAACTGAGCAGGAAAGTGAGAGAGAGAGAGAGAAAATATTGTGTCTTTTTCTTCTTGATATATGGTGTACGTAGCAAATAACAACATTCATTTGTAAACCATCTAAGGAAACTATTCTAAGGTCTAAGCTCTACAGCGTCATGTTTGATACGCTATTTGTGCACCGCCTCATCTGGAGCTTTCTGAATCATCAACAGCTCGCATAAGTTGGAGGAGCATTCCAATTGCTGCTGCACTTTCGCAATGTTCTCAGATACACGTCATTTGGTTTATGGGCCTAAGTCTTTGCTGTTGCCTGTTGGTTCTCCCAAATTTTTACAAGCGACAAAAGAAAATTTGAGACATAAACTAACACCCAAAAGTGAATATTAGCAATAAAAGTCAATTTATGATCCTAGGTGAACTATACTGTAACCTCAAGAATTCAAATCTTACAGTCATTACATTTGCAATGCCTTAATTATCATCCCAATAAAAATGTCTCACAAGTTGAAAATTTCAAAATAACAATAACCTTTTTCCACTAGGTCAACTATATTGGCAAATTTGACACTGGATCCTGTCATAAACCATTTCTATAGACAAGCCATTAAAATTTAAGCCTGCGGTATGCCTTTGTCACCTTTGTCACCTTTGTCCCTCAATTACAATAAACAAAAAACATTCTACTTTTCTAGAACTAATAATAAAAGAACTTTCATACCTAATCCTGCTATCACATTTTTCAGCCAAGTATACAACAATAACGTGGAGTAGGTGTGTGACCAATACGCCAGTAATAAAGAATAACAGAAGGACCTATACTCATTGCTTTGGGAGGGAAAGAGCTCATTCAATCATAAGATGGAGCGAGGCATTCATCCACCATATCCAGAAGGTTCGGATTTTCCAGTGCAGCAGCCACACGCTCTTTATCATTTAGTTGTTTATTAACTGCATACACAGTTGTGACAAATGAATACCTCGTGTGATTGTCCAGTCATGACCAAATATTCATAATTGAAAACTAAAAAATCAAGCCAGGTAAGAAGGACTTGTAGCAATTTATGGCCTACTCTTTCAGAGCATAATGTGTAAAATAGATAAGCACCCAAACAAATGAATCATTATATCTTAGTCTAAATCAGATGCATTGTAACAGTCCATAAACAGCACTACAGCAGGCATTGCTTCAAGAAAAATATCATTCACATAGGTAGCAAGACTTCTCTAATCTCTAGACTGCATAACGCTTTCAGTACACAGAATAACATCCCCAACAAAACAAGCACATGAGTGTGCAGTACAGTTTGGTGAGAAAGAGAGAAAGATGAAGAAGAAAACCTGCAGCTTCAGTTGCATGAGATCCAGGTGCTACTCTGATATCCACCTAACCAGAATTTAACAAAAATTATCAAAGACAAACATAATCAAGAAGTTCAACATAGACAACAAAGGGCTTCAAAATCAGTTAAAAGATGATTTAATAAGTAATTACCTAAGATTGTATTCTCTATATAAATGGAAAGAGCCATGGAAGGTATAAATTATGCTTTGTAAGCCCCATAGATCGACAGCAGTATATAGTATCATCCAATTAGTTAAAAATACACAAAATGTTCTAGATAAGAAAACACAAAGTATGGAAATGAGGATTTTGGTTAATATGCTGGATAAATGGTATCAAAGAAGTGTAGGATATCATGTAAGTAGCAGATATATGGTATACCAGTGGCAGGATGTCTTCCTGTGTAAATATTGTGAGGCAGCATGAATTCAATTTAAGAGAGTATTGCTATCAACAAAGGATTCGCTTTGTGACAGACAAACCCAATCCTAAACCCTAAATATTATATGACTCGGTTTTTTCAGTAATCTAGTTCTCTTCCATCTCATATTTTGTGGGACAGACTCATTTTCTTAGTCGCCTTGTGGGTTTTAGCTCCTTCTTTTCGCTTTTGAGAAAGATGATGTTTATCTCATATGCAGGACTGGATTTCTATTTCAAGGTCAAGTGCTTTTTTTTTTTTTTGGTTATTTTTTATTTATAGTTATTTTTCTCTCTTACAGGGATTTCTGATTCTCCTGGTCTTATTACTTCCTTCTCTTGACAAATGCTAAAAGATCAAAGGAAAGTAGGAAACAATCACTTTATACTAATAAGCAAAAAAGACGTGTTGCCTCTACTGCCACTACCACACTATGCACCTGATGCATTCAACAGCGACCAATGTTTTTGTAAGAAGCCATAAAATCATTCAAGCAAGAACAAGAGACTCAGCATTGTTACGCACTGTGCAATATTGAAGTTACCAGCTCATACTCGCTACCACGTCAGCACATCTACTGTGTCATGCCAGAGATCATCATTCCAAACATGCAATTTTTTACTTATATGTGTCTCTGTCTCTGTCTGTCTCTGTCTCTGTCTCTCTCTCTCACACACACACACATTACTGTTAAACACTCATATTTAAGCAGCCATTTTACTCTCTGGTCTAATAAAATCTCAAATCTCAGCCGCAATGCTCCTTACAATCGAGTTTGTACTTCTACCAATCATATATCATCACAAAGCAAATCAACCCATCAATTTATTCTGCCTCCAAGCATCAAACACTAAACTCAGTTACTTCCCCGAACAAACACTCAGAAAAAAATGGATATATATTAAAAAAAAAGTGTCTGAAATAATACCTTGTAGCGTGAAGGCAAGCTTCTCATGAGCTTAACCCGTAAGCAGAGACCTATAATTGTTGCCATGCTGCAATGCTCCACCGTAGGAGTAAACGTAACCCTAAACCAAAAATCACAAACAATTATCCCCCAAACAATAAAAAAACACAAAGCATATCAAGCAAAATTCCACACGAACCATTAAAAAATAAATAAATAATAATTATTTGAATAGGGGGAATTGTGAATTACCTAACGTAACTACGCTGGTCATCGACTTCAACAGCTTCCTCCGTTATGACCTTGAGCTCTTCCAAGGAGTAAGGGTGCTCAGGGTCCTTGATATCTCTGAGATGATCGAAAACCTCTTGTTGGTCGATTGGTTCGACAGCGTAGTCATCGTTGTCGTCGGTGAGGGGTGGGGCGGTACGGGCTCGGCGCTCTTTCTTTTCGTAAACGATAGGGTTTGCGTTGATTAGACCTGAGACCATGTTTTCTGCGCGCTGTGGTCTGCAACCAGAGAAAGTTGCGGGTTTAGGGCAACGAAGAAGAGGCTTGAATTTCTAGGTTTTTTTTTTTTCGGGTTGTGTTTGCTTAGTAATGAAAATTGTATTTGGCTACACGGCGGAGTCTCAAGTAAAAAATGTTATTTGTATTAATTTTGTGTGCGACATGGAACACGCCTTCCACCTCATTTATCATTGTATATAATTTATTATTGAATATGATGTGAACTCTATATAAATAGAGTTCGATCTTATTTAATATTAGATGAGATATAAGTTGATATAGTGTCCCATAATAAGTATAAATAATCCAAGAAGTCTTTGACAGGAACAATATGTTTGTCTACGGCTTCTTAACTGGGGAATAATGAGTTTGTCACCACATGGTGGCTAAATTTCATCCATTCAATATTAAGTCTCATGGTTGTATAGTAACTTAATAAAAAATTAACTAAAATCTCAATTAAGCCCTTTAATTTATAGTGAGAGATAAATTAATCTATCAAATTTAAAAAATTCTATATTAGTCTCCCAAATTTTATAAATAGGGATAAGCTAGTTTCTCTATCAAATTGCTGTCTAAACTGTTAATAAAAATATCCATATATTCTATTAATTTGCTTATGTGTAATATTAATTTTTATAGTGAATCTTAATTTGTCTCACTCCTCTGTTCTGTATAAAATAAATGACAACTTAAAGTCAATTTTTTTTTCTAGATAAAAAGCTATGGTGAGAGATTAGATGAAAAAAAATCTAAATGACTTTATTTAGAGAAACAAGACAAATAAGGATCCACATGAAAATTAATAATACATATAAATAAGTTAACAAGATGCATAAATAAATTAGTAAAACGCAGCTTAGATAACAATTTTATAGAAGAACTACCTTGTCCCTATTTATAAAATTTGAGAAATTAATATAAAAATTTTCATGAGAGATTTATTGTCTATACTATAAATCTGATGGACTTATTTATCCCTTACTATAAATATAAGGAACTAAGTTTACGTTTTACTCTAAAAAATTATATGTTAATCTAAATGTTCATCTTCCGATTCTACCCTCCTCTCCAAGTCCCTCTCCCTTTTGTCACCCTATGACCCTATCCATCATCCATCAAGAAAAATCAGCCAAAGCCATGATCTGTCCCCACTTTCTTCAATTCCGATGGCCCATCTCTACTGGAGACGAGTTTCCTTCCCTCCTCTTACACCGGCAACCTGTGGTATGACGGGTAGTTGAACGAAGCCACAAACGCAAACACGATCTCGGCAGCCATTAAGGCAACGATCAAAAGCTCCACCTCAGTCCTTTTTGGTCGTGATACCGTCAACAATCTCTCGTTGGCTCTGGGGGCTGACAGCTCCAATACCCATGCTAGCTGCTGATAGTCCATATTGGATACGAAACACATGCAATTTAATAACTCGTGTTCATGTGTCTCTAGACAAATCTAATATAATCTTAGGGTTCTTGAAACCTACTTGTATTATCGAAAAAGCCCCAATTTCTATGAATGAATTTATGCATAACGTGTAATTTTATATATGAAGTTTATTCATAAAAATTTTATCCACATTTTTTACTTTCAAACCAAACACACCCTGAGGACATGGATGAATTTTATGTATAAAATTGTATATGGATATCATTCATAGAATTTTTACCACCAATTTTAGTCTCCAATGACATAAACCCTTGATATTGATAAAATTGGTATTTTTAGTGCTTTAACTTATTTTCATATTTTCACTTGGTATGTTGGAAATTATATTAATTGTAATAAAGTTTAAATTTAAGACTTCATGCATACTATTCAAATCTCTCACAATTAGAACAATTATAGTGGCTTAACTTATTTTCATATTTTGTTTTGATACTCCATTTTGATCCTTAATTTTCTATTCATTTTGATCTTTTAACTAATTTTATATTCATTTTAGTCAACTAACTCTTCACCATTAAGTTAAATATGTTTCGCTATTGTAAAACCTAACAAAAACAATCTCACATTTGGTACGTCGTTTAGTTAAATTAAATATTGCATGTAAGTTAAAAAGATTGAGCAAAATGAGAAAATTGAATAAACTATCTATATTTAGGATATTTTTATTTTAACATTAGAAATCTGTTAAAAAACTAAAATAGTCAGGAGACTAAAACAAACAAGAAATTCATTAAGGGAGCAACATAAAAAATAAAAATATAGTTGTGGGATTAAAAGATCCATTTTGGAATAAAAGTTCATTTTTATCTTTGGACTAAATTTGTATTAGTGGTAAACAATGGAGTGAAATGAAAGAGAATAAATGGAGTAGAGTAACATGATTCATACACTTCATTTTTTGGTTTGACGGTTGATTACTTTTGTGTACTTTGTCTTACTTTGACATTCAATACTAGTTCGGGTACCAAAATAAAATACGAGAACCAAACCAAATAACTTGTTTTCATATCTTAGTTTGGTGCCCTAACTAGTGTTTTATTCACTTTGGCTCCAATAACGAAGTAGTAATTTGGAAAGAGTTTACGTGGGGACAAGATGAACACATTGAGCCTTTCCTCCTCCTCATAAACTTGGATGATGAATAAAGGTGGTGTACCTGCAAATGTAAGAATCACTAGATCTATATTAGGAATTTAGAACATCAATAACATGAAATAATATGAACAATATTACAATGTGGACCTCTTGGAACCATGTTTCAGTATAGGATTGATTCTAAAAGCAGACACACATGTGCTATGCATCAAGTACAGGACTTTCACTTATTTATCATCTCTTATGCTAGACGGATTGTCAATGGAGATATAGTGTCAAGAGTCTTCATAGTGGAGTGGGGATCCTGTCAAAGTAGAGAATATATAATGTAATTAGGTCCTTTCTATGAGGGACCTAGTTTACTTTGAGTTTTTACACATTCCAACACACTCACTATTGGACCTAAGCCCAATACCTCATGATGAATCCCAATCCCACAATGATTTTTACACCCTTCAACTCAGCCTATTTATTCATTCCGTTTTATAAAATCAAAATGCCCATAAAAAATTCTAACCGCAAGACTCCACTGCTTAAGTCAATAGAGAATTCAAGTAGTTAGGGCTCGTTTGGCACGCCTGATAGGATAAGGGCTGATAGTATAAAACCTGATAAACTTTTAATATTATACAGTATTTGGTGTAACATTGTATAAGATATTCAATTTTATATTAAGTAATATCATACTATTTATTTATAAATAATTCTAATATCTTAATTAAATAGTAAATAAAATCAAATAATAATAAAATAGGAATTTTTATTGTAATAATTTTCAAATATTATATTTATGTAAATATTTACTAACTATAATTTAATTTTTATTAAATGTTATTATTTATTTCAATATTTTATAATTATTTATTATTTCAATAATATATATATAAATAAATAATACTATTTTATATATTTTAATATTTAATATTTTTAATCATAATTATTTAAATTTAAGTTACTGATTCTTACTTTATATATTACATATTATTTATTATTTATTTATATATTTTATTAGTTAATAATTTATAATTTTATATTATATACTATTTATTATTTATTTAAAATATTTATTATTTTATTTTATTTATTATTTATCAATTATATTTATTTATTATTTTTATTATATATAACTAAACCAATATTATATATTATTTGTATTTATTTTATTATAAAATAATTTTACTAAAAATAATTTTATTTTATTATTATTTATTTAAGAATTATTTTATTTTAATAAAATATTTTTAAAAAATAATCTTATTCGTTAAAAGCTAATCAGGCCTAATACGACCTCCCCATGCTGTATTGAGTTATACAGCATTTTGATGTATAAGGGAGTTATGACGTATAAGGTTATATAATACATTGTCTGCATCAAACAACAAATAAAAACATAATGTATAGTATTAACTTATACTAGCTTGTCTAATACGTCGTACCAAACACCCCCTTAATGTTTTATGAAAAGGTTGCATACCTATTTCAGGATGGTTGACAAATACATATAGCCGAAATTTTCTACCCATTGCTTTTTTTTTTTTTTTGGCAAACTCCCATTGCCATCATCCTATAATGTCGGGATGTGGCCTGTGCCCGATTAATCATGCTATATACCCATGTATGTGTTGCATGGGAAGTGGGTTGGCTTACACTGATGATCATGGGCTTTGAGGCAAGGGAATTGGATCCTAGGTGGGTTACTACCGAACTCAGGCTGACTTGGCCTTCCTCGAGCATAGGTCGAATCGCCTTCGCATGGATTGGCCTTAACAAGTTGGGCTCGGGTTCCTATCTCCTAATTGGGCTGGATCTTTGGGCTTAGACCTTAGTTATTTGTGCGATCCAAGTAGGATGTAAGTTAACAAGATTAAGAAAACTTACTAAGCTGCTAGGATTTTAGGATGTTTTTAACTTAACATTCACTACAAATGAGGTAGGAGACAAAAATAAACAAAATATTAATTAGGAGACCAAAATGAAAAAAAAAAAAATAAACAACAAGAAATCCATTATACTAAAAGATATTAATAAAAGTAAGAAAACAACTATAAAATATAACTAACTCAAGTACCAACAAAAAAGAAAGATACAAGTTTACGGAACTATAAACAAACTATAAGATATAATCAAAACATTAATATCGCACATGTAAAAAGAAAAGGTATAATTTTTAAAATAAATTATCGATGCCGAGTAAGAGATTAATTTTGACCAAAACTGAAACAAGATGATATATTATTCCATTCCGAATAACAAAAAGAAAAAAAGAAGAAGGAAAATTATATTTTCCGCGCACACACGTTTTATGCTCGTGTTTATCCGCGTTGCTCTCTATCATTCAGCAGTGCCCGTGGGTGGTGGTCCATCATCTTCTCCGAACAAGCACGTCACTCAGCAACACACACTTCAAGCTGCGAATACCTTCTCTTCCCGAACTCGCAAGCCACGAATTTGGGTGCACGAAAAAAGTGGTAAGAGCTTGCTCAACTCTAATTCAAAGCTGCTCTGGTTCTTTTCCCCTTCCATTCATTCATTTCATCAATTTCTTTGTTTTTTGGTTCATATTGGGGGGGGTGGTGGCATGCAGAAGTGCATCTTTCCATTTTCTTGTTGTGGATTAGTAAGCTCATATGGGCTTTTACTCTCTCTCTCTCGTTTCTTTTTAATACTTTAATTGATTTATGATTAAGATTTGTGTAAGGGTTTTGGGACTGAGTATGATGTTTGTTGATTGGGAAAGGTACATGCTATAGCCACTATTGTATGCTTGAAGTGAACATGTACTACAGAATATGACCAAAAAAAAAAAATTGAATGCAGAAGTGTATCTACTCCTTTTCTTCCTTTCTTTATCATGGGTTTCTCTGCGTAATTGAGTGGCAGATACTTGTGTCAATAATGAATATTTGCTTGTGTGATTTTGCAAACGACATCTCCCCCCCCCCCCCCCCCCCAAAAAAAAAAAAAGATTTGGTCATTATTTTAAGCAATCTGTTTTAACAATCATTCCTTACCCCTTGGTCTTGATTTCTTGTGAAGTGTAGCGTCAATCCACGGAAAACGAAAGCCATAGTATTGAAAATGCAGATTTCTGGTGCTATCAGCGATGTCTTGGTGGTGCTCCCACCTTCAGCTTCTCTTAGGCTACCGGAATTCCGGCATCTGCATACTTTTTCTGTTTCTGATGCCAAGACCTTTCTTTCTGGTGGATTCCTCAAAGTATGCTTTCTATGATTTCATCTTCACATTATTCTTATTTTCTGCTTTCTCTACGATTGTGTACTTCATATGATATTGGAAAACGTTATGAATTTAGTTTGGAAAAGAGGTATGTGCTCTTAGCAGCAAACGCTTAATTTTAGCTTACGGAATGCACATCTTCTCTTGGAAGCTGAACTAAGTTTGCTAGATTTTGGGGTTCTCAAAATTTAGGAGTAATAAACGTTCCCGTAATTATAGGTATACATAGGTTACATATTTAATAATAAGCAAGGCATATAACGTACAATTAAAAATGGATTCTTGTTATGTGATTGTTGTAAGAAATGTAGTTTGAATATGCTCCTCTCCTTCTTTTCCTTGGTTACTGGTATTTTCTTTTTTCATCAAATGATACTCACTACTCTTCCACAGAGTGTGCTAATACGTTTGTTTATGCTTTTTTATGTTGCCAAGGCATTAGTTCAAGCTTCATTGTGAAAATGTATTGACAAAGCTAGTTCTCTTTCCTATTGACTTCAAGCTTCTTTGGCTCCGTTATCCAACTATTTGCCCTTAAACTTAAGAAAAATTGCTTTAATTTGATCCTTTATGTTTTCCCCACATATAACTTATGGCTATACAATTTTCATAAAATAGGTAGGCCATATTGATTCCTGCTTAGATTTTTTGTCTTACTCATGCCGTTTCATTATTGTATATTATGTTTAAACTCACTTCTTGCTATTTGCCTTAAAATTTGCATAATAAAGTCCTTTGAAGTAAACAAGAGGTCTGTTAGGCTTGTATAGGAGCTACTTTTAGAGCATAGATAATGTGTTTAATCTTTTTAAACTGGCTTTGAGAAACACTTAAATTACTTAGCATTATGTACCATGGTGGCATTTGAAAAGAAATACTTTTCTATCTATTTTAACATCTGATTGTTGTATCTATCTCCTATTGTAGTGTTTGTAATTTGACTTACATGTAGAGATTTTTGTGATTTAGTAATTATTATACTTTATGTTAGTTTTTACCAAGCACTTCTAAAGTATACTTTTCTTTGTAGAGCTTTCCTTCTTCTTGCAATGCCAAGCATTATAATGAACTTTACAATTTCCGGCCTAGAGGCTTAGTTGCAAGAGCATCAGCAGACCCAGGTGATAATTTGGCACCTTTTGCTCCCCTCCAATTTGAGTCACCTATTGGCCAGCTTTTGGAACAAATTTCGCAAACCCATCCTCATCTGCTGCCAGCAGCCATTGATCAGCAACTAGAGAACCTTCAGACTGCTAGAGATGCCAAGAAAGAAGATTCTTCTACTTCATCTCATGATTCCCTTTACAAGTAAGTCTAGCAATCTTCCGCCTGGTCCTCCTCTTTCCTCTGATTTGACTAAGAGTAGCTGTGTGTTGTAAACTTGAAAAAACCAAAGGACTTTGAGGACAACTATAGCTTCATTTCAAATTCAAAGAGTTGTAAGTAACTAAGAATATAATCTAGTGGAAGCTGTAGCAGTGTTGTCAAATATTAGCCATGGCGGCGCCATGGCGTGGCGAAATCTGAGGCCGCCAGCCACCATGGGGAAGTGGATGGGGTGGCCGAATGGCGTGGCGGCAGTAGCTGGTGCAATGGTGGTGGCGCCGTGACGGGATCGTGGCGGCCATGGCGGAAAATCTGCCAAAACCCCTTTTTTGGTTTTTCAGAGGGTATTGTTGGGTTTTCAGGTATCATTAATGAAAACTTAAAGAACCAGACCCCCTTCCATTTCTCTTTGTCTCGATCTTGCTTCTCTACTTCCTTCTCTCAGTCTCTCAAAGGCTGTCTCTGCTCTCCTCCAGCGTCGGTGGCAGCGGCGGCACACCACATTGACGGCAGTTGCTCATCACACCGGCGATGGCGGTGAGCACCCAGGAAGGTCCTTCATCATCTTCTTCTTCTCCTCTGTTTTGTTTTCTTCTTCTCCTCTTGTTGTGCAACCGAGCTCGCTCACTCCCTCACCTGAGCTCCCTCTCTGCCGCTGATTCTTCCTCCTCCCAAGCCTTCACTGGCCGTCACGCAACCTTTGGCCATCAGTCTCCACTGTTCGCGTCTGCATTGCAAATCAGCCCCTCCGTTTGCTGTTCACTGTCTTTTTTTTTTTTTTGAATCGAAATCAAAGTATTCACCGCCGACAGCAGTGACTAATCCCCTCGCCGCGAGAGCTTTCCCAAAGAGGCAAATAGCTGGCCATGAAATGCGCTCCATTCCCATTAGTGGGGATCGAAACCCCAACCACATAGTTTAAGGGACAAGTGAGCTGCTACCATGCCATGCCTCGTGATTGCTGTCTTTTTAATTTTCTGGGGGTCAGATATCCAGATTTCAGATCTGGTTTTATTTCTTTGGGTTTTGCATGGCTTGGTAAGTGGATCTTTGACACATGTGAGAGTTGTTTTTTCAGTCAAGGTTATGGGCATGGATTAGATTGTGGGGTTTTCTTGGGTTTTTCATTTTTATTTTTGGGTGTGGGCCATGTGGTATTATGTTAGTCTTTTTTTCTTGGCAGAATACTGTTTGTGCTTTATTAAGATTAAAAACCTCTTCTGACCTTAAAAAATAAAAAATAAAAACTACCGCATATTTTTGCTTATATTTTATTAAGTATTATTTGAAGACAAAAAATATGTCAAGAGGAGGAGCTAATGAATGAATTACTATGTTAATTGTGTATTTATGGTTTTAATTATGCCTTTGAGGCTTTGAGTATGCCTTATGTCTTTGTATTTTATTTTTTTTAATATATATTTTTATATTCTTTAGTCTGCCATGGCCTCCGCCATAACCCACAACGCCATCCGCCATATTTTTATGGCGGTTTCTGGGCTTGCTGCCATAAACCGCCATCTGCCATTGACTACCTTGAGCTGTAGTCATGGACTTCATGTAAGTGAATGGTTCCCCGTATGTGCTATTGCAAATTAAGAATTTTATTCTTTTCATCTTGCTTATGATGAAACCTCTGGAAGATTGAAACAAAGCAAAGTATATATATATATAGTGTCTATTGGAAGCTGTAATCGTGGACTTCATGTGAGTGAATGATTCCCCGTATGTGCTAGTGCAAATTAAGAATTTTATTCTCTTCATCTTCCTTATGATGAAACCTCTGGAAGATTGAAACAAAGCAAAGTATATATGTGTGTGTGTGTGTGGGGAGAGAGAGAGAGAGAGAGAGAGAGAGAGAGAGCACACACCTTAGTTCTTAAAAGATTTGATGTGTGTGTGTGTGTGTGTGGAGGGGGAGAGAGAGCACGACCTTAGTTCTTAAAATATTTTGATATGTGTGTGTGCGTGTGGAGGGAGAGAGAGAGCATGCACCTTAATCCATTAAAAATGCATGTGACATCAATTTAGTTCCTAAAAGTTTTTTGACATCAAATATGTTTCTAAAAGTTAAAATGTGACTTCATATAAAATAGGTTTGTGACACCACTTTGGTCCTTTGAAGATGCATGTGACACAAATAGGTCCCTGAAAAGTTGATTTTTATCGAACCAATGATGTGTTTAATGTCACATGCATCTTTCAGAGATTAAAATGATGTCACATTAACTTTTAGGGGCTTATTTGATGTCAAAAACTCTCAAGGAGTAATGTCACATTCTAACTTCTAGATATCCTATCGGATACCAGAAAACTTTCAGGAATTAAATTGAAGTCACGAGCATCTCTCAAGGACCAAATAGCATGTTTGCTCTATATGTATATTTTCATCATTTGGTTGCTTATTTAGTTAGTTGCTGGTAGCTGAGAAGTGACCAATTTTGTCAAATCCGAATTTTAGGAGGATAGCTGAAATTAAAGAGAAAGAAAAGCGTACAACATTGGAAGAGATAATGTACTGCTCAGTCGTTCATAAGTTTTTGGAAAAGAGCATTTCAATGATACCAAAAATATCAGCAACCTCAGATCCTACTGGCAGAGTCGATTTTTGGCCAAATCAAGAGCTGAAACTAGAAGCCGTTCATTCTCCAGAGGCATTTGAGATGATCCAGAGTCACTTGTCATTGGTACTAGGGGAACGTCTTGTGGGTCCTCTCCAGACGATTGTTCAGATCAGTAAAATCAAATTGGGGAAATTGTATGCTGCTTCAATAATGTATGGATACTTCCTGAAACGAGTCGATGAGCGGTATCAACTTGAGAGGACAATGGGAACCCTTCCCAAAGATTTTGGTAAAGCCAATGTAAGTTACGATGACCCGCCACCAACAAACCAGCTTTGGGACCCGGATTCCTTGATCACAATCCGTGCCTTCGATGAAGGTTATAGTGATGGGGATTACATGGAACCCGAAGAAGGCAAATCATTTAGGCTGAGATCTTATGTGATGCAGTTGGACGGTGAGACGCTTCAGAGACTGGCTACCATTAGATCCAAGGAAGCTATATCATTGATTGAAAAGCAAACTCAGGCGCTGTTTGGAAGGCCTGACATCCGAATCTCTGAGGATGGTTCAATGGAAACCTCCAATGATGAAGTGCTTTCAACTGCCTTCTCAGGCTTGACTATGCTAGTTTTGGAAGCCGTTGCCTTTGGATCATTTCTTTGGGGTGCAGAAAATTATGTTGAATCCAAATACCCTTTTCTTACCAACTAGAAGACTGTATCATGTAGAATCTTTTTACTGCACCTTTTAGACGGTAAGGAATGTAAATGTGTTGCATGGAGCTTTATGTGCCATAGTTATCTGTAACAGGGTGTTCTGGTCGCCACATACTTGTTTCCTATTCTAAACAGGAATGATTTCAAAACACCACAGAACTCAAGAGAAGTCACAAGCGCCTGGAGAAGTATGGGTACATGTATAGGCTAGATGGAAGCATGGAGTTTGTAAATACTCTAGAATCACAATGAAGTTTTCCATTGTAATAGCTATATAATAAATTGAAGCATATCAATGTAATCAAATTTTTCATCGAAGTATATCAATGTGATCAATTTTTTTTTTCAAAAAAAAAAAAAATTAGTTATAGTTTGTTAGCTTCTATTAAACCCATTTTACTAAGGTCAGCTTATTATGAAAATAAAACTTTCTTAAGATTGAGAATTTATTTAAGAAAATAATTATTAAATCATGGGAATAAATTGAACAAAATAAATCACAAATTTAGTTTAAAATTATAAAAACTACAATTTTTAAAATTCTATTTCCGCTATGAAGTTTTTTTTTGAAAAAGCAAATCATTGTACTTGAAGTGTTGTTTGAGTTCCAAAGCTTTTCTATGAATTATACTTGTCATTCGAGTGTAATCTTTTTTTTAGAATAATCATAATATAGTCTTGGATTTATGATAAATTTTACACATGATAAGATATTAACTATTAAAATCATAGCTTGAAGTTAAAAATATATAAATATTATAAAAGTATTTATTGAGAATATCCTACGTATAAGATTTATCATAAATTCAAATTTATATTAATATTTTTTATTTTTTTAGGGAAAACTATACTTTACCTCGTTGAACTATAAACTTTATGTTCTTCACCCCAAAACATTAAACATGTGCAAATCAACCCACCAAAATTTCCTAGATGAGCATTTTAACCCTTTTGTTAAATTTTTGTCTATTGTTAATGAAAAATAAATGCATTATATCCCCTTAAACTTTAGGTCAAGTGTAATTTAATACCCTAAGTTAATAAATAATGTGTAATTTAATATCCTTAACTTTTATGAACAAGTGCTATTTTAATTAAAAAAATAAAAAAGGTTAATGGAAGGGTCGAGGTACCTAAAAGATATGTTAGGGGTTAATTTGCATATTTGGATAGTTTAATTTTCCTTTTTCAAAACTAAAAATATTATTATTAGTTTAATCTTGATACAATGATTGTGCAAAAAAAAATCCAATTAGATGTTTCTATCTATAAGATTTTTAAAATAACAGCTGGTTAAATTTAATTTTTTTTACTAATATAACAATATGTAATTAAATATCTGTGTAAAATTTGTTCACATAAACCATGTGTATAGATTAAGTTCAATTATTATACTCTAAATAAGTGAAAAATAAGAAAAAAATGTTTTAATTTATATACATTGAATTCAATGCTCATATGAACAACTAGGTAAGTCATAGCCTAAACACTTCTTTCATTGATGAATTTCCCACCACTCTTTGTTTGCTTTTGTTCCAAGCTTGGCGGTTAGATATTAATTTGAATTTGAATTTAGATCTAGTGGACATTTGATTAGATTTGGTTATAATTTCTTTTTGGATTCTGTTAATCTCAAGTTTTAATAGTCTAAATATTATTTGAATTTGAGAATTGATATGCAACCCCCGTGGGATGATAATCATATTCTTACTTACTGTTTAGTATTCGTACGACTTGGTACAATTGTCAGTGTTAACCAATAAAAATTAAAGAAATTAATTGAGATTATAAACTTAATTCTGATGCACAACACTTTTACATTATTGCTCAATCAAAATTTTCATTTGCCTTACATTTCAAAATTTAAATAGTAAATATGATAGCCAACTATTATAATTGTTGTAACTATATATAATGACCAATGCAATGCATCCAAAAATATATACGCAAAATCTCTTATAAAAATTATTACTGGACGATATGAAATGATTTGATCTACTCATTCATTTAAAGGTTAATAATAATAAAAAATTTTAAATAATTTCTGGTTCTCTAACAGTTTTTCATAAATGATTCGATTATATTGTATAAAAGGCTTTTAAGCACGATTGCATAGAAATTAATCCCAACATAAAAACATTATTTGGTGTAGGGACCCACAAGCCAGTGTGGTCGAGCAGACAGCAGCGTTGAAGAGAAGTTCCGGACCGACTCATCCACATCCCGTCGCTCGCTCGCTCGCTCGAGCCTCACCTGACCTGACCTCACCTGACCCTCGAGAAACGCTCGGTTCCTCTATTCTCTTCTCACCCACAGCACAACACAACCCCCAATTCCATTAAATCCCCCTCTCAACTCTTATCTATATAATCTCTCTTTCTTTTCCTCTTCTTTCTTCTCATCTCATCAATCAACACAACACACAATTCTCTCATCCTTCTCAGCTCACTGCGCAATCACCATCACATCAACATGGGTTACGAAGACGATCCGTGCGTTCTTCTTTTCTTTTCTCTTCCAAAGCCAATTTCAATTTCACCCTTTTTCGGGTTAGGGTTTTCCTTTCCCCCCCTTAACTCGATTTTCTTTTTCTCACTTTTTTTTTATTTTTTCAGGTATCGTGACGAGGACGGAGAACCCTTGATGGACTACGACGACGTTCAATCCGATCGCGAACCATCTCCGCAGCCCCACCACCACGACGCCCTCCTCGACGACTACGAAGATGATGAAGACGCCGGCGATTGGCGCCGCCGCGATCGATCGCAGACTCCGGTCTACGACAACGATCCGTCGAGGTCGTCGAAGCCGAGGAAGCGGCTCATCAAGAAGAGCGACGGCGGCGGGAAGCAGTCGGTGGCGCCGGAGCTTGAAGACGAAGTGGCGGAGTACGAGGAGGAGGACGGCGGCGTTCCGGCGAGGTTCGGGAGGGAGGGGTCGGAGGAAAGGGAAGGGAGGAAGAGGAAGAAGGGGAAGGAGGGTGGAAGTGGGAAGAAGGAGAAGAGGTTTGGGAGTGGCAGTGGGAAGAGTGGGTCGAAATTTGGCGGTTCGAAGAAAGGGTTTGGTGGGAAGGGGGGGAAGGATCACGATGGTGAAGTTAAGGAGTTGTGGGACACGATTGCTGGTGGCGATTCTGAGGTGGCTTCATTGACATTGTGATTATTTAGATTAGTTCTTGAATTTGATTGACTTGTTACTTATATTTGATAAGTGGAATTTATTTTGTGGATAAGAGTATTTAGATGTATTTACAACTTCAAATTTGGATACTAGAAACCTTAATGATCATGGCCAGTTGTGGTTTTACAATGGTGCTCATTTGAGTTGTTGTCTTGTGACGATGGTGATTTACCTGGACTATGCTTTTGGTCTTGAATTGTTTCTGAGTCTCTTTCTTTTGTTTCCATTGAATAGGATGATCGTGAGGGTGTCAGGAATGTGGATGATGACAACTTTATAGATGACACTGGGGTGGAGCATGGTTATTATGCAAGTGACAATGAACCACGTTCTCCTGGTGATGCTCCTCAGGTTGGTGATTTATTCCCCCGACATTTAAACTGAAATATGTAATGGTTATACTCTCAGTTCCAGTTTTCTTTTTGTCTCAAGTTATTCTATTTCTGTCTCTGTTTATAATCTAGTTAAAGGCAGATTTCTCTTGCAAATCAATTATAGGAGTTGTTGCATGTTATTATAAGGCTTTTCTGATACCTTTGTTTGACTTTCATATGGATATTTTAGGCAGAGGAAGGTGAGGAGGACGAAGAAATTAAGGATCTTTTCAAGATAGGTAAAAAGAAGAAGAAGAATGAGAGAAGTCCTGCAGAAATAGCTTTACTGGTTGAGAATGTCATGGCTGAGCTTGAGGTTACAGCTGAAGAGGATGCTGAACTTAATAGACAGGGGAAGCCTGCTATTAATAAACTCAAGAAATTGCCTCTTCTTACAGAAGTCCTCTCGAAGTAAGCAGTTGTTTTTCAGCCACATCAAGTTTGCAGACTAATGTTTCCTTATATTTTTTTCAGCCTTTTCATATGTTTTTTCTTTCCCCTTATTTTTGTAAGTAATTTTCCTCCAACTATTTTGCAGGAAACAGCTTCAAATGGAGTTTTTAGATCATGGAGTGCTAACTTTGTTGAAGAATTGGCTTGAGCCGCTTCCTGATGGAAGCTTGCCAAATATAAACATACGCACAGCAATTCTGAACATCTTGAATGATGTACTGAGTTCCCACCATTATTAATATTTTAGATGCAGTTATTTTTTTACAGGATTATTTAACACCTGATTCATTGGGCATGCTTTGCAGTTTCCTATTGACCTAGAGCATTATGATAGAAGAGATCAGCTGAAGAGGAGTGGTCTTGGAAAGGTTGTGCTTCAGTTAATCATGTGATTAAATGCTATTTTTAATAGCACTTAGAACAACTCTGCCCACCAGAAAAAGTGGGAGGGCTTCCATATGGGCCTTGTTATTGGGACTTATACTGATTTGTATTGTCCTGACAGGTAATCATGTTTTTATCGAAGTCTGATGAAGAAATCAATGTAAATAGGAAATTAGCCAAGGATCTGGTTGATAAATGGGTAAGTAGTGCATATGAAACTCTTGCTCCATTACGTATCATTTGTCATCCCTTCTAAGTTGTTTGATTTTCTGCACGATATGTAGTGTTTACACCTGAGAAGAAAACTTGGGTGAACTTATGTTTTGGCATATGTTGTGTTTTATGTTTTACCATTACTAAAAGTTACTGATTGTTGAAGACATTATTTTATGCACACATTTTCTCTTTTCACGAGTTGATGTGTTTTTATATAGAAGTAGTTTACTTAAGCAAAAATTTAAGTATGCCATCTTTGCATTGTAACTGCAGAGCCGACCTATATTTAATAAGAGTACGCGATTCGAAGACATGAGAAGTGTTGAGGATGACAGGGTTCCATACAGGAGGCCATCTGTTAAAAAGTACTTCTAACCTTTCTGTTTTTAATTTTGTCTCCTGCAGTATTTGATTTACTTATTGCTATATGTTGAATTTATATAATGTTGTTGAACTCTTACAGGCCGGCAAATAAAGCTGCGGGAATGGAATCTAGAGATGGTGATCTTGATTTGGAATTTTCACAGTAAGTCTTAAGTGGCCTTTTTATACTTCTTGTGGAGGAGTATGAACCGAGTTATCACTTATCACTAATTTATTTGTTGAATACTGAATTTTTTTCAATGGAATGCAGGCCTAGGTCTGGACAGTCCTCTTCCAGACAACATGCATCAAGGCCAGAAGCAACACCCTTGGATTTTGTGATCCGTCCCCAGTCTAAAATTGATCCAGATGAAGTTAGAGCCCGCGCAAAACAAGCTGCACAAGATCAGCAGCGAATGAAGGTTTGTGCTTTATGTTTAAAAGTCTGATGTTTATGATTGATCTGATCCCTTTTTTGTGGTTCTTTTATCTGAGTCAGTGTGCAAAGGGCTTTATAATTAATGTGTTAATTGTTTCAATTTATCTACGCGGGCACTTGCCTGCATCCTGCTGGGATAGCATCTATATGTAGTGTAGGACCATATCCATGGTGTTTGTTGAAATCTTTGATTACTATGTAGCACATACAACGTGTGGCATTAACATGCGTGGTTAAATGGAGGACTGTTGCTAATCGATTTCCTGCAATTCTTAAATTACACTAGTTTGGAGAGAACACACAAATGTATATGCTGAAGAAATGAATATTTAAAAAGGAAAAATAATACAGTTGAGATGATAAGTAATATAGATGATAGTGGACTGACAAGAAAGTAGAGATAAAGTGGAGATGTGGGTATATAATTTAAAAATTTTATAACCTTGAAACTTTAATTATCCAACAGATATCTGACTTACATAATTATATTGCTTGTGAAGTTGAGACGAATGAGGATTGTAAATTATGCCATGTTATCTCTAATTCTCCATTGATAGAGATGTGGACAATTTGACCAGTGTGGATTCTTAACTGCAGATGAATAAGAAGTTGCAGCAGTTGAGGGCACCAAAGAAGAGGCAGCTTCAGGCTACAAAACTGAGTGTGGAAGGCCGTGGGATGATCAAATATTTGTAAGTGCAGCGACTGGGTGAAGTGGTCGTCCTACAGGCTTTGATATAGCGTGCTGCTTCAATGTGCATTTATAAAGGAGGATTCAGTAAGCTCCTTTGCCGGCCTTTGTTTTGTGGTCTGAATTGAAGTTCGGTGGGAAAGCCATGAAAATACACCCCCTTACCCCAGCGCATTTGTTTTTTATTCGTCAATTGCAGAGGCGATTCCAAAATGTGGGACAGTTGTGAACAAGTCTAGTGTCATTTTGGGACAGTTGTGAACAAGTCTAATGTGTCATTTTATGTCCAATAATCAAGCTTCGGTTTGTCATCAATTTAATTAAGATATGGATTGTGCATAAAAAATTAGTAGAAGTAATTCTTGAGTCTTGACAGTATCCTTGTCTCTTAATATTGCAAATCCAGATTTATTTTTTCGGCGACTCAGCCATAATGTTTATGTAGTAATCACCGAGAAACTGTTTCAAGAATTGAAATAATATGAAGGTTACTTATGCCATATAATCGTAAGGATTCTTACGTTGGATTATTATTTTCTGTCATCAAAAGATATCCAGCGTGATTAACTGTAATACCCCAACTTTAGACGATAAAGTGAGGGCTGTGATATTTAAAAACCTCGGCTTGAACCGTAGAATTTCACTCTGTATACCATTCCGGTCATGGTTGAGAGAAAAACCCTTTTGAGCCAACTGGATGCCAGCGACGCATGTCTCTTATTTGGAGTCCAGAAATTTCTCAGTCTAGATTATGTACGTTTTTTAAGGGCTATATGATGAGTGCTTTTCAATGACAAAAGTCTTGGCAATTGTTTCTCACCTAAAATTGAGTTGAGCGATGATTTTTAATAAAGTTTAGGGAATTGTTAAGCCTTCTGCTTTCAGCTTAGAAAACTAGAAAATCTTAGTTTTGCAGTTTGTGATACCCAACCATACCCATCTTCTTCCGTTTCCTTAATAATTATTAATAGTAATTATTTCTTCCTCTTCATAATCATTACCTGGATCTTTCTCATAATAACATGGAGAAGCTTCCTGGTTCCATTACCAAGGTTCTCCAGTTGTACACGTTGAAGCTTTCCCAGTGTCACTTCCTCAAAGAATTGCCAAAGGACCTGAAGAATCTGAGTATGCTGAGGCACCTTCACATACAAGTATGCCTCAGCCTCACCCACATGCCACTTGGAGTAAAGATGTTGACTTCTTTGCAGACGTTGTCGCATTTTGCAGTTAGCAAGAACAACCACATGGGAGGCCTTGATGAACTTGCAGAACTCAACAACTTGAGGGGGCACTTGGAAGTCTTGTACCTGGAGAGGCTGAAACTCCATGCACCATCGCATTCTTTGAATAAAAAGCAACACCTTCAGCGTTTGACTTTAAGATGGAATCAGTATGATGAGAAAGGAAGCGACCTCAAGGAAAAGATATCAATGGAACTTCTCGAGCCACATGCCAATGTGATCAGGAGGCCAATCTTTAGCTCCATATCAAGTTTACGAGTTCACTACTGCCATAAGCTAGCACGCATGCCTGCCGCTGGGTCCAGGTCTTGATGAAGTGTTGGTATTGGTGGATTCAAGTGTGGAACTAATGCGGGATACAATACACTACTATGACGAAGCTGAAGAATCTAATTTGCTCCCATTCTCCAAGTTGAAGTCCATGCTAATAGCAAGCATTAGCAATCCCCTCCAGAGGTGTGGCTCAGAAAATTCAATTCCCTTGAAAAGCTTCATGTTCGAGATTGCTTTCATTTAGAAATACTGCCCAATGGTTTCAACTTTCAAGCATCTGAGCTCATTGCAGAGCCTCACCATTGAGAATACTTGATCTAGACTCCTCTATTCACGAATGGGAGGGTCTACAAAAACTTCATACTTTGATCGTAAGGGAAATTCCAAAGCTCAAGTTCCTTTGTGGGCTTGAAAACGTGACGTGACATCTCTGGAAGAACCCAAACTTTTTGATTGTCACGGGTTAGCGTCTGTGCCAGATAGCACAGGTAATCTCACCTCGCTTTGTAAACTAGTGATTTGTAAATGCAGCAGGTTGAGTTCACTGCCGAAAGGATTGGAAGAACTCAAGTCTCTACATACATTGATCATTATGGACTGCCCCTTACTATCGCCAAGGTGTCAACAGGAGACGGGTGATGATTGGCCACAAATTGTTCATATAAAAAATATCTTAGTGAAACAAACAAAAGAATACTTAGGACTTGAGAATTCAAGACTGTTATTGTAGATAGAAATGTTTTTCGGACATCAAAATTATGCATCAAGTAGACACTTATAGTTGCTTCATCCCATTCTAATTGCTTTTTCCCTCTACTCCACAGTTGGTGTCCCAAAATTAATTTTAGAATGGCAATCTTACATTGTAAAACTTATTTTACCATTATCATTTTTTTGTGGGGAATGAAGTTCATTAATTCATCAAATCAACAATGAGCAAAAAATACAAGAGTATCGAGGGATCCTTCTTAGATCTTCCGGGCGTTTTTGGGAGCACAAATATTTCTCTAAGACAATAGCTCTGGGAGTTTGACATTTAGAATTTGATATTTGGTTTCCCTGCCTACAATCAGGCTAAATATAACACGTAACATTACAATTCACCATATTTCCTGAGGCTTCCTTGTACAACTTGAGAGAATGTTTGCAGTACTCGAAATTTGCTCTAGTAAAAACAAGACTGCCAACGTGCCAATAAAATAAGACGGCCAGTACCATATAGCAGAAAGCATCAGCAGCAGCTTCTCAAGCTCCTGCTTATCAGTTGTTGCAGACCAAGACAACTCCCACTCAGCTGTCATCTACATTTGCACGGTTACTCAGAGGTGGCCCGGATTCAGGGGGCGTGTAAGAGAGAGCTACGGCTAGCTACATATTCGATGCTGAAAGATTAATTCATCTGTGGATGGCAGAAGGATTTCTCACACACCATTATTCAAGAAGTTAGTCATCAGTATTCAACGACTTTCTTGAGAGGTGTATGATGTATCTTCCAAGATGTGAAACAAGACTAGGATGGTGTTGGTGTCATTATGAGGAGCAGCAGAATGCACCCCAAAGCATCCATGACCAAGGATCTAGACAAGATGTATGGCACAGTGCTTCATCTGATTTCAGCTTAGACATTTCGTGTCGCTTTGAGAAAACAAAGAAACCGAGGACCTCTCTTTGACAGGCAACGACTTAATCGCCACTGCTGCTTCCATAATGATATAGAGAATCCTCCCAGTTCCATTGTCAAGCTTTTCCTTTGCAAACACTGAGCTGTCTCAGTGTCACTTCCTCAAGGAATAGCCAAAGGACTTGAAGGATCTAAGTAGGTTCAGGCACCTTAACATAGAGGGATGTCTTGATCTTACTCCTATTCTAGAATGATTTTATACTAATATTTTTTTTTACACTCCAAAGATCTTTCTAATGTAAATCTATTTCTGAATTTTATTTTAATACTCTCTTTTCTCTTGATTCCTGTACTAAATAGAAAAAAAATCAAGAATAAAATGAGTAAAACTAAGAAGAAAAATGAAAGTAAATAAAGATATATTTTCTCTATTAAAATAAAAACTACGAACACAAAGCATGGGTTGAGCTTGGGATTTGAAATAGTACATGTAAGTTGAAATATAAATTGTTTCACAAAGCTCATCTCTAAGTGTCACTCAAAATGGTTATTTGATAGTTAAACGGTTTTTTTTTCAATTTAATTTTAATACACTGATAGTGTAAAAAAGTGATTTAATTGTCATTAGATAAATAATGTGTGAGCTATTTTATAAAAAATAAAAAAACAAAAGAAAAGTAATGTATGAAATGCTTCAATTAAAGTGGTCACTGAAACATTTCTACAACAAAATGTTGCTGAATATGAAATTGAGGGCATCAAAACTAAATTCAATAAATTGGGATTGACTGATTAGACGCCTATACCGTAGCTCACAAATTTATGTAGTTGTGAATTTTTTCCTTTTAGAATATGTTCGATTGAACGGTAAAAATAGAATAAATTTTTTATGATTGAATTACATTTATAAAATTATATATAAAACTCAATCATAAAAAATTTACTTCATTTTTATCCTTTAATCAAACATTGCCTTATTGCTAGTAAATAACCATTAAACTGGGGAGATGATCAACTCACAAACACGTAAAATAAGCCTAGAATTGGCAGATCACGGCCAAAATGAGGCATAATATATTGACATCATTTGTTTGTTACGATCATATTTGGATATGCTATGGGAACAAATTATTTCATCTTCTAAATTGATACCACCAACACAAGCAAATTCAATGCGCTTGCACCGCAGAGTAATTAATTGCAAATTGAAAATAGAACCATCTAAAATATGGCAACATGCTTGTTATGAAATAGAAATCAGAGATTCATTCTCTACATTATTTTCCCGATGAATTATTTGTACAGAAAATCATATAATGCATAACACCCAGATTCAGTAACTACATATATATATCTTCAGCCTGAACAATAGCTTTGAAGCTGCATATGAGTTATTACACGGAATTCACCCTCTACACACAATCCAGGTTGTTTTGAATGGAAAAAAAAAAAATGCCAGATTAGGAATGAGGGATCATATAACATAAACAGATCCTAAGACTCTATAGGTGGTCAGATTTCATACAATTTGAGCTACAAGCTATCCAAAACAAGAAGGCACTCTTGCTATTAAGTTAGATTATCTTCCTGAAGAGCAGCATGCGGCAGGTAGATAGATCCTAATGACCACCCTGCACGGCCTCTGCCTGCCCACTTTGTTGAGTGTCATTATCCACAGGCTGATCATTCCTTCCAGACCTAAGATCATCACTGCCAGGCAGTTCGCCAAGTCTCTCCTGTAGATCATATCATATATTAGTCAGACAGCATGGTCAGACTTTTCATAATAAATCTTTTCAGGTGCTAAAAATGGGATACATGGAGAGTTGTCGAGGTTGTTAGTTACAGCAGTTATACTACTCCGCCTAGGCCTGTTTATTTTGTTTGCCAAATCAGCAATCAAATAAAATACGTGTAATTTATTCCTAATTTGATATGAACCTATCATTGCTAGCCATCACTAAATACCAGCAAGAGTGCTTATCAATATGGAAAATAAACCAGATATCAAAGCATATATGCTATGCTCAGATAGGATATAAGGAAGAGGAAGGAGGTAAAAAGCAACCTAGATTACCAGACTTAACGTGGAGAAAGAGAGAGATAATAGAAATGTAAGAATTTAACATCACCTTGAGAACTGCATTCTCGGAGAGCAGCTGCTCATACTCACTCCTGATCCGACTTACTTCTGACCGGAGAGAAGCATTTTCCTCTTTCAATACCTCAGCACGCTGAGCTAACTCATCACATTCAGCCTGCAAACAGCACACCTCAAACAGGAATGAGATACGTGACAATTATGATCATGCAACCACAGTAGGAAAAGACAATTTTTAGCTGAGCTTTCCATCACCTGCTTGCGCAACCTGGATCTGCGAGCAGATTCCCTGTTAGACTGCTTCCGCCTTTGTCTTTTAAGCTCTCTTTCGTCCTAAAAGTAACAAGAAAATACAATGATTAAAAGAGGTTCAAAGAGAGTTCTAATGCAACAATAGTCAATAGAGAACTTTGAATCAGGTCTCAGGCAAATATTAAGAGCGGTATCGCAAATTATTAATTGTGGTCAATCAAACCAAATAAATAAATAACATTACCAGGTGAGAGAAGGCAATGGGAAGTTCAAACCTTAAACTCAGGGTTACCTATTTATTAACTATACAAAAAAGGGAAGAGGCATTACTCCAATAGAAACTAAACAATTATTAATTCTAATCAAGACAAATATGGCGAAAGTCAATAAAGAATGAGAAGGGCACAAGAATCCCAGAAAAGGGGAAGAGAGGCCCAGGGAAGAGCTTGGAAAAAAAAAAAAAACTTTCGTTTGATTTTTTATTTTTCATTTCTAATTTCCGTGTCTTGTTTTTTGTTTCATTTACAAAAAATGCCACATTGTTTTTAATTCACTTCCTATTTTTATGATTTTTGTGAAGAAATAGTGAAAACAAGAAAATCCTATGTCTTGTTTTCACCATTTCCCTCACAAAATATTGAAAATAGGGAACATAGGCATTTTTGTAATTTAGGACCCAAGTGGTTAAGATTATAGGAGAAGTTTTTCTTTAGAGGCAAAAGCATAAAATTATTTTGCATTTGGATTTAACTGGAAAAGTACTTTTTATGATAATCATAAATTATTGAATTGTTTGGATCTCACAAATATAAAAAAAAAAATTCCTAATAAAAGTACTAGGAGAGTGAAAATGAGAGTGATAATTTTTTTGAAATTTTTTTTATGGATAACATAGTGGTTCCTAAATTTTAGGGGTAAATTTCTCTCTCTTCTACTACTTTTAATTCTGAGAGAAGCAACTCCCTATCATACGGAAGTGCTACTTCATCCTGTCTCTAAAGTTGTGACTGAACATTATCTAGTTTTTTTCTGCATGAGCTGGTTCACTGAACAGCATAATATGTTATCAAGGAACAGCCATCATTGATCTGTTGACAAAATTAACCTGTATCCAAAGTTGTGACTGAACACTATCCCGTGATCCAGCAGTAACCATCCCTCCAGCAACTGCAGTAGATGGAACCTTTCCACGCAGCGCAGGAATGTTAGATGTCGGTGTGCCCCAATAATCCATTCCTATATTTAAGTTTGTTGTGGGACCAGTAACTGCTCCAGGAGCACCACCAGCAGTGATAGGCATGACAGACATAGTTTGATTAACCATCGGATGAGGAGTATTAAGTCCTCCATTTTGAGGTGCATGCACTGAACTGCCATTTTGAGATGGTTCATCTGTAACTCACCAAAAAAGACACATATCAGCAGTGACACATACTTTACAGGTTTATATACAACACTACATAATAGAAACTATAACAGAACAGCAGAAAGTAATTAATCATGCTAAACCTTCAAAAGAATCCTGCCTGCCCCCTGATTTCAATTGGGAGTCCTACAAAAAAAGAAATCAGTATGTATAGTAATTGCCTGTCAGTTGAAGAGCACAAAACACAAATAAGGCATACAGACAGACCATCATCCAGAAGATATAATCAATTTAGAGTTCATTAGACAAAAACATGCCACTAACTAATGCACCCCAGAACCACGTCACAGCATATGATGTTCAAACACATTTGACATTTATAAATTACGAAAATCATTTATCTCACAGATTGATATCAGGTAATAACGACATTGAGCATCCATTAGTATGCTGATTTGTGACAAAGACTTGTACTAAGCCTCATGATACATTATGCTTCCAGAATAATGTAGTGACTCTTGCTGCTATTTACATATCTTATGCTCCTTCAAATTTATAATTGATGAAAAAGTTTGTGTCCATGGACATGTATCGGTAGTATTGTAGATAATTGACAAGTGTCATCAAACTTACATTTTGAGAATTGGCATCACTTCCTTCACTGGTACCTTCACTTGCACTCTCACCACTGCAAATCCATGATTCCCTATCAGCATAAGTAGCCAGAATGCAACCACAAACAGCAAGCCAATGTACTCAAAAGGCCGAGAAAAGTAAACCACTGGCCATTGCCAGACCTACTAAGACATTTCCTATTGTTGAAAGAACAGTACAACCACTTGATTGATAGAAGATATAAATCAAATAACTGTGGACGAGTCTCAGGCATTAGACAATAAATATTAAATGCAACTTCAGTCACCTATCTGCCAGACATACAAAAGAGGTCCAATAAAGTTGTAAACAAAGCTTTCATACTGTAATAGTTCAGAATTCCAAGGTCATTTATCATTGCAGTTCAGACAATATTAGGCTCTCAAAAGGCTACAATTAAGTCATGCATCATGGTGCGCTCGCAGCTATGAAGCATGGGTTCTCTGTTTTTACAAAGGTACCAGTATTGGGTACTTTCTGGGTATGGGTAAATGATTCCATTTTTGAAAAAAGAAATCTGGGTATGGCGGGATATGGCTAGGTCTATCCAAGGTACGTGTACGTAGGCTTGGGTATGCCAGTTTAATCTTTGTTGTAATTTTTTTTCCTTTTTTTCTTTATTTCCTTATTTTTACAATTCCATTAAGCCCTAACCTTTCCCCTATCCAAATTTCTTTTTTTCTTTTTCAATTTTGGAATGTAATGATGAATGATTTAGACCTGTATTGCGTTAAAATTTTAGTTTTCATCCGCATGGAATTTATAAAATTTTAATAGCGTTAAAATTTTAGTTTTCATCCGCATGGAATTTATAAAATTTTAATATATATATGTGTGTGTGTGTGTGTGTGTGTGTGTGTGTGTACCCGTACTCCGCTTTTTCCAAAAGTTTCATACCCCATACCAAGTACGGGTACCGTACCCGTATCCATGTAACATAGGTTAGCAAAGAATTGCTTTTATTCAAACAAACAATTTTCTAGCTTCAATTGCATCATCTGGAATACAGGAAAGCAAGACCACTGATTTTATTAATAAGAGTTCGGTCTTTGTCAAACTATAGAAATATGGATGCAGATATTACCAATAATACAGAGGCAGCATATTCAATAGTAGTTCAAATTCAACCATCCAATTCTGAAGCCAAGACTCGGACTTGTCAGGCTACAATAACTTTCAATAGGTAGAAAATCTAGTCCTCCAAATAAGTTTTGTACAGATCACTTACCTAGCTTGAGAAACAATAACTGCTGGTAATATCTCATAGAAAAATAATATTCCATGCATGTCAAAAGAGAGGATGCATTATCACATGTGGTGTAGCCTCAACAATTTGGCAGGACATTTGGGAACAGTGTGCCTTTCTTTAGCCACACTGGATTACTTCAATTCAAATAAGAGGACAGGATGCAAAAACTAGATTGATCAACACAACACATCTTACCTCTTTGAATGAATTCCATTAGCAGATGTCCCTGGTGTTTTACCATGTTCATTATTTTTCCCTGTAATCATATTCAAACTACCCAAACTTCCTTTTGATCTTTTGATTGGAAGTTTTTCCTTCACCTCGGGAGGTTTACCATCAGCTTCCATGCTGCCAGGAGTATTTCCCTGAATGTAACTTGGATAAGGACAAGCCCTTTGCCGAAGAGGTAAAAAACAGAAAGAAGAAGACACATAAAAATGCAGAAGGGGAAAAACTCACTGAAGCCTCAGCAATACCGTTTGGAGAAGGCATGGCAAAAGGGCTGAAAGGATAAGACCCCTGTATATATTTGACGCAATTGGCAAATAGTGGTTGGTTAATTAGTTATTCAATAGTAAAATGATGATGACTTCAAGAAAGCATATTTTGAAAACAATACCGGAGGCATGGATGGATGAGCATATATGCCACCATGGGGATACATCGCAACATAGGGATGTGGTGGAGTACCATAGGGAGGCATAATATGCTGCAAATAAAAAATTCATCAATGACAATGAACCAAAGGAAGCATAAAGCAGAATTCAAAGCTGATATTTCATAGTATTATACAATTAGTAGGGTGAAGAATAGACTAGTTGCAGACACACAAGAGAACAGTAGAAAAAACAGAATGATATGCAAAGAAGACCAATCAACAATCAAGGACCAAATTCTAAAAACAGCATGTTACTGAGGTAAGAATTCTTGTTCCACCCTGAATTAGGATGTTCAAGACCACCCTTCATTAAGACATGTACAGTTTCATCATAAAACAAAACTGACAAAATAGTATACACTTAAGACATGAAGGAATTAGTGTCATTATTAATCCTAATATACACATTGATCAAACATTTATTTCCCTAGACATACTGCCCGTAAGGATAACTGTTAACTAAGTGTCAAATAATTAAAAATTTATTAAACCATAACTTCACATGCTGCCAACCACAACCATTGCTTTGATCCCATCTTTACAAGAGTGACTACAGATGCAATTATTATCATCATCCACCCATGTAACCAGCCCACCATCAACAGTGCCATTATCAATGTTCAATTGACCTACCAAAACCATCATTCCGGCCACTGTCACCACCCTTGTCACACCCTAAATATTTAGGCTGTCATTACCGCCCTACCCATCCACATGCCAACACTATAGATGTGGTGAATTTACTGAAATTGAACTGGTTTATGCTCAGTGCCCACTCTATTGACATGTTCCAACCAGGCAAGGACAGAGATAATCCTGAAACACTATTATAACACCCAAATAATCAAAGTGTGAACAGAACTATCCACCCAAATTCCTTGCAATCAACATAGTATTATAGGCTTTTTGTAATGCTTGTTTTAATGCAATATAAAAATAGTCAACTAGGGATTCAGCTTAGTAGGCTACTGAATTAAAATACAAAATCCTTTTCACAGATGAATATAATAAGGCTCAAACACAAAAACAAACAGGCTGGCTGTAACCAAATCATGTGGCAGATTTCCTTTAGCTGATGTGCTACATAATTCTGTCAACTTACGATAATATCTTGAAAATGGAAAAATCAATTAATGTATGGAGTGTTTTGATCTAGTAAGGTTTGATCTTTAATACACAATTTTATAGGGTTGACTTACAATATTCTACACTACTGTGTCAATGTGATTGAACATTTATTACGCTAGTGACAATTACCTGGACGCCCCACATATATGGGTGGGCTTGGGGACTCGACGCCAAGAACCCATGTGGGGGTATAGGAGAATATGCCTGTAGAATGAGGGAGCTAAGGGAATCAAAATCCAATCTTGACAATAATCAAAACATGTTATGATAACAACAACTTTTTCTTCAAACACCTGAAAGCTGGACCAGTCAGGATTAATTGTTCCAGCACTGGTGGTGGACGACTGTTCCTGGAAAAAATAAATGTTTGTTGTGTCACATAGAAAACACCATTAACTGCCAACACAGAAAAAAAACAAGAGCAACTCAGTCACACCTGTGATGTAGGTGGAGGCGTCTTAGAATCCTTCTCTTTTGGGGTTTTATCCATCTCACTACTGCCCATTCCTCAAAACTGACAACCAAATTCCACCACCGTAGAATTAAGCCCGTTACACAAAAAGGACACTCTTCAATGTTGAACTTCTCTTCTCTACAAAACCACAATATTATTGCATGAATCTGGCTGTACCAACATGAGTGAATCAGCACACTACTCCCTTTCCCCTCCCAAATTCCCAATCAACACTAAAGCATCCAAAATCCAATTTTTAATGGTGTCCTAATCACTATGCTACCCCCAAAACCTGCATGGCAACTACAAGTTCTGTTCACCCCTACCAACACACTACTACATTAATCTATATCAAAATTGACAAAGCAACAATAATCAGGGTTCTAAAAACCCAGCTGAAACCAAGGTTAGGACCTGAAATCCAAACGACTCCACAAGCTAGCAATTCGAATAATTCAATTTAATTTATGGCAAAATAAAGCTGAAAATTTTGTCAAATTACCACTCAGGGAGGCTGGGAATTCTCCAAATCTGTAGCAGAACCAAAATCAAGATCTGATCTGCTTCGTGGGTGATGAAAACAAACAAGGAACAGCGCAAATGAATACTAGAAAGCAAAAGGAATGGCAACAAGAGTGGAATTCGTGAATAACGCTATCAGGGGACTGTTGTTTGGGAATCACAGAAAATATTTGATTTTGGGTTCGAGAGAGATAGAAACACAGTATTGGGAAAATATGAAGAAATTAGGGTTTGTTTGTTTGGGTGTTTTGTTTCACTCACGGAGAGGAGATGAAAACCATGGGTCGTCATACGGTGTCGCTGTCCGGTGTGTGTGTGATTTTGGTTACCATTTTGTACAGTATACGAAATTCCCATTTACTCCCTCTGCCCACAGTTTTTTACTGTTTATATTTCTTTTTTTCTCAAAAAAAGTATTATTGTATTTTTTTTATCCTTTTATTCATTATTAACTACTATTATCATCGGCTTAAATGTATTTTTAGTCCCCATAAATATAAGTCATTTTGGTTTTGATCTATCTAAATTTTTTTATTTTATTTTAATCCTTCTTTTTCTTTTTGTGATTATTGTTTCAAATTTTAGTCTCAATAAATATTTTTGATTATATATTTAGTTGTTAAAAATATTGAAAAATTTATTTTTATTCTTTAAATGTGTTAAAAAAAATATTCTTTTGATCCCTATAAAGATTATCATTTAACATCAAATGTACATAAAAAGGGACTAAAAATATAACAATTAAAAAGAGGAGGGGCTAAAACCAAAACAAATATTTTAAAAGAATCAAAATCAAAATCACTCATATTTAAGAAGACTAAAAACATATTTAAGCCATTATCATGTTTTAGGCACCCGAAAAGAAATTCAAGTAAACTCGATTCGATTAATTCATTCTTATCACTTATGGCTCTACATTTATCATGTTCTTTTATCATTTATGACTTGGTTGCTTTCTCTCTCACACACTAAAAAAGAAAACCTCTTTATATAGGCAGTCAGATAATTAGCAGCTAATTGGTAGAGTATAAATATTATCTGTTGAAAGGAATGCAAATTCTAGCCACAAAATTTTGTTTGTTAAAAGTTTATGACTAAATCCATATATATATCTGTGATATATTCATCTATGTCTATATATCAGAGGATTATGGGGTTGTGAAATTCATGAGGAGTTATAATACAGTGAATTTGATTTTCCTCCATTTTTTTCACTTTTTATTCAACCAATCATGTGCATCTATAATATTAATTTATACTTACTAATAATAAAGGGGATTGGGGTGAGCCTTCAGAAATTGTGTTTAGTATATTTCAAATTGCTAGGGATGTGAGTCTGAATATGGATGCTTTGGATATAAATAGAAACAATATTAGTAGTTTTATGACATCTCACATTAAGGGTGTATTTGGTTGAGGGATAAAAGTGGGAGTAAAAATTATATGAATTAATTTTATATATAAAATAACATATAAAACTCATTGATATAATTTTTACCTATAATTTTATCCTCTAACCAAACATAGTTTAAGTGGGAACCTCCTATGGATGGGTGGTACGAGATTGATTTTGTGGTGGAATCATCAGGGAAGCACATTACTTTGCTGACTCTCTGGCTCGACAGGCCCATTCTCATGTTGGGCTGACCCAAGTGTTTCAACACTTCCCCATTTTATTTGGGTTCCCTTTCATGCTGATAAGTGTAGGCCCGACCCAAAAAAACGCTGGTGTGGGACTTTGTTTCCTAGTATTCATACCGTGTAAATTTTTTGTACCTTTGGGCTTAGGCCTGTTTCATATATGTAAAAAAAATACTGATTATTTAAATAGAAAACTAAAACTTCAATTTAATCCTTCGTACTTATGGTAGGAGAGAGATTAATTCCTCGTATTTCAAAAATCATATGTTAATTCATTAAATTTTATAAACGGGGATAAGTTAGTTACTCTTTTAAATTGTTATTTGAGTTGTATTCTGTTAACTTAATTACGTATACTATTGACTTGTTCACGTATACTATTAATTTTCATGGTAGATCTTAACTTATCTCATTTCTCTAAACAAAATCGTTTAGATCTTATTCTTCATCTTTTTTTCTCATCATAGTTATTAGCTCAAAAGAAATATTTGACTTTAAATTGCTTTTTATTTTTCACAAAACATAGAAGTGAGACAAATTAAGACTCACTGTAAAAACTAATAGTATATATAAACAAATTAACAAAATATATAAATATTTTTGTTAACCGTTCAAATGACAATTTAACAAAATAGCTAATTTATTTTTATTTGTAAAATTTAAGAGGTTAATATGAAATTTTTAAAATATAAGGGATTAATTTGACTTTTATCAAAAATCCGATGAATTGAATTGAGATTTTAGCCTAAATAGAATAGAATCGTGTATAAATTTTGAAGGAGAAAAATATATATTTTTCCCAAAACAAAAAGGGAAAAAGAAAAAAAATCCTAGAAGAGTGAAAGCTGCAGAGTACAGTAGTAGCCACTCGCCAGCCACCGAAGCTAGGAAGCATCGCATTTCAATTTCCCCTCAAATCCAATAAACCTCAGCAAAACCCAACCCTATTTCCTCTAATTTCACTCTTCGCAATTTTCAATCCCGACCACAAATCAAATCAATGGCGGCAACATCAGAAGGAGACAAACAAGAAGCCCTACGCCTCAAGTCACTCGCAGAGTCCAACTTCAAATCCTCCAAAGACCTCAAATCCGCCCTCAAATACGCGAAGCGGGCCCACCGCCTCGCCCCCAACCTCCCCGGCGTTGCTGAGACCGTGGCCGCCCTCACCGTCCTCCGCGCCGCCGCCAAGTCCCCCTCCCCCGACTGGTACGGCGTCCTAGGCGCCGAGCCCTTCGCCCCCGCCGCCTCCCTCCGTAAGCAGTACAAGAAGCTCGCTCTCCTCCTCCACCCCGACAAGAGCCACGTGGCATCCGACGAGGCCTTCAAGCTCGTCGCCGAGGCCTTTCGGTTGCTCTCCGATAGGGCCTGGAAGAAGGACTACGATGCCAAGCTCAGGTTGTGTATCGTCACCATTTCATGATAGTTAGTTATTGTGTTAGTTATGTCAGTTAGCAGTTTGTTGTGTTTGTTAGATTCTGTTGGATGGGTTATCCTATTGTGCATAGAGTGCATGCATGGACACTATGCTGCTCTTGTCTTCTTGTATATAAACTGAGGATTATGCCACCATTTTGAACTTTAAAAGATTAATGCCGTAAGAGATGTTTTATTACCCTAATGATTAATTCTGATATTACTAATAGACTCCACTAGTGTTAAAAAAAATGACGTTTTAGGAACTAATTTGTTAGATCATTGATCTTTTAAGGACTAGTATGTTGCAACTCTGATAATTGATGTACCACGGACTAATAAAACATCTTTTAAGGGTGAGTGTTAATGATGCGCGGATTTCAGTTTTTTTAACACCATCAAGTGTGATTCAGGTTGAGGATTCAGGAGGAGAAGGAGAAGGAGAAGGAGGCTGAAGAGGAGAGGGAGACTTTCTGGACTGCCTGCTCCACTTGCAGGCTCTTGCACCAGTTTGAGAGGAAGTATGTAGGGCATAATCTGGTGTGCCCCAGTTGCAGGAAGAGCTTTAAGGCTGTGGAGGGGGTTGAGGATGATGATGGATCTAAGGAGGAAGAGGAGGAGAAAGGGAGGGTTAGGGGTAGGAGTGGGAGGTCGAAATTGAAAGAGAAGGTGGATGATGATGAGAAATTGGGGGACTTTGTGTCGAGGAGAAAATCCAAGAGTGTGAAAGGGAAAGTGGGTAGTGAAAAAGGTGGAGACTTGAGAAGGAGTGGGGTTTCGAAGGATAATGTTGAGGGTGACGGAGTGCGGGATGGGGATTCAGAGAGTGAAAGAGAGGCCGGTGGTGAATGGGGTGGTGGGAGGTTGAGAAGTGGGGGTTTAAGGAAGAGGATGCGTACAGTTGGGGAGGTGTTGGAGAGGTCCAAACCCAAGAAGGTTAAAACTGGGGAGGAAACTATGACATTGGCTGAGTTTCAGTCTGAATTGAAGAGAAAGGCTCAGCAGAAGAAGGTGAAGTTGAAAATGAAGAAAAATGAAGAGGATGGAACAGTGAAGAGGAGCAGGCAGGGGGAGAGATTTGAGGGGTCGAAAAATAAGAGGGGTTTAGAGGTTGGGAAAGGTACGAGTATGAAGAAGACTGTGAAGCTAGCAATCAAGGAGAAGAAAGAGGCTTCTGTGAAGAGAAAGGGATTGAGACTTGAGAAACACAGGGATTCTGGTGGAGAGGACTCGGGGAATATGGCAGTGGTGGATTCAGATTTTTATGATTTTGACAAAGACAGAACTGAGAGAAGCTTTAAGCAAGGTCAAGTTTGGGCTGTATATGATGATGATGATGGAATGCCGAGGCACTATGCCTTGATTGATGAAGTTGTTTCAGTAAATCCTTTTGAAGTGAGAATTAGCTGGTTAGATCCACAAAACAATGGGGATGAAAAGATGATTAGTTGCATGAAAATGGGGTTTCACATACCTTGTGGGAGATTTAAAATTGCCCGAAAGGATTCCGTTAATTCAGTAAATATATTTTCTCATGTTGTGGACTGTGACCGGGCAGCACGCGAGGTTTACCAAATTTATCCAAAGAAGGGCTCAGTATGGGCACTTTATGGTAAGGCAACTCTTGATGCAGATGGAAAAAATTTTGTTGCCACAGGCAAGAGATGCTATGACATTGTTGTGTTTTTGACAAGTTACAGTGAGATCAATGGTCTGAGCATGGCATATCTTGAGAAAGTTGATGGCTACAAGACACTATTTAAGAGACAAGAGATGGGGAGTCATGCTATTAGATTTCTTGGAAAGGATGACATCTGGTTAGTTTCTCATCATATTCCTGCACGGAAATTGCCTTGTAATGATACTCCGGAGCTTTTGAAAGACTGTTGGGAACTTGACCCTGCTTCGCTTCCTTCAGATTTACTTACTGTTGGTGGCATTGATAATAGAGGTTAGAAAACCATTTTGGTGATCTGACTCTGAATTTTGAATTGAAAGGCTATGGGAACTTGATAGTTGATTCTACTTCAGTTCCTCCCTGTATACTTCCTGCAGATTCTCTGTTCATGTATTACTATTATATTATAGTGAAGTCATGCTAATGGTTTATACAGTTTCCACTGATGGGGAACTGTGGTCAAAAGTTTAAACGCATTAATACCTGTGATGGAACTCCTTTGTGTGTAGAAAATATGATGGACTAATCAAATTTTTAGTTCTCTTCGAAGAACATGTTTTCTGAAAACAGAATCTGATTCATCATTCATTGAACTTCTTTTCCAAAATGTTCTGTTCTGTAGTCAAATGAAATTTTCTCCTTTTTAATTTATCATAACCCAAGTGTCCATCTTTTGCCTCTGCTTATCATCAGTGAGATGCTGTACACTTTTAAATGGTGGTGAGAGCACACGCCGGGGCTTTAATTACAATTTTGAAACTTGATGGTTTCAAATTTTATTCAAACCATGGTTGAGTGAGCTTTCTGAAATGTTCTATGAAACTACGCAGGGGTCCATGGTCAATCTGATCGTACTTTGAAATCTGTTGTTTTCATCAAGGCACAACTGCTGTTCTTCATTTATTTTCATCATCTTTCAGTCCCCTGATTTTGAGGAAGGAGTGCCTACCGCTAGATAAATTTTCGAATTCAGTTGCTACTACTACGAGCATGGTGTTATATTTTTCATCTTAACTTCTTTAGTAATATCACCCAGTTAAGCAAGAAGGGTGAATTCGCTCAGAAATTGTTATTGTGAGGTCTATATCTATGACAATAGTATACTTGATATCTCCTGAAAAAAAAATCAAGTCAGTGACACATATGGTAGGATAAAGGTTGATAGGGTGATAGTATAAGACTTAATAGAGTAAGATATGATAAACTTTTAGTTCTTGATTGGTACATTATATAGGAAAAAGGCTGATAGTATTAAACATGATAGTATAAGATCTAATAATAATGTATAAGGAATTGATTGTATGAAGATGCATTTGGCATGTCGTATTGGGCATGATAGGAAAAGTTAATAATATAAGCTATACTTTTATCTGTTATTTGATGCAGTTAACGTATTACATAAATTTATTTTATAATTTTCTTATACGTTAAAACACTATATAATTTAATCATGTGTGAAGAGGCCATATTAGGCCTGATTAGTCTTTAATGTATAAGGGCTTTTTATCTTTTAAATTTTTTAATGCTAATAAAATAATATAAGGAAAAATAATTATTAAATTAAACTAATGATGATAAAAAAAATAAATGTTAAATAATTAATATAATAATTATTAATAAAAATAAATATTTAAATAGATAATATTTCAATTAATTAAATAATAATTATTTAATAACAAATAAATATTTTAAATAAATAATATATAGTATAAAAGTCAATTACAAATTATAAATTCTAAACTAGTAAACTAAATTATAGATAAGTAATAAATATTATGTAATATGTAAAAATAAGGGTCAGTAATTAAAATATTTTAATTTAATATTAATTGTAAATAAAAATAAAAATAATTATAATTAAACATTTGAAAAATATTAGAAGATATATTTTATATTTTTGTATTAATGATTATTTATAAAATATTAAAATAGATGATAACATTTAATATAAATTTAAATTAATAAATATTTTAATAATTAATAAAAATTTTATTTTATTATTATTTGATATTTACTCATAATTAAAATTATTGGTAAATAAATAATAATATTATAAAATATAAAATGTAACATCAAGTACTATATAGTATTAAAAGTTTATCAGATATTATATTATCATATCTTATCTTATTTGGTGTAGCATTGTATAAGATATTATATTTTATACTATATAATATTATAATCAAATTTTTCTAATATTATAATTAAATTTTATTAAATGTTATTATTTATTTCAATATTTAAATAACTATTTATTATTTCAATAAATTATATAAATATAAATATTCTCTTTGATAGATTTTAACATTTTATATTTGAATCATAATTATCTAAATTTAATTTAAAAGTAAAGATTAAATCAAGATATTTTTATTATTAATCCTTATTTTATATTTTATATATAATATTTATTATTTATTTATATATTTTTCCAGTTAATAATTTATAATTTTTATATTATATATAATTTATTATTTATATAAAATGTTTATTACTTGTATAATATTATCTACAACTAAATTGACATCATACATTATTTTTTAACAATATTAATTTATTATAAAATATTTTTATCAAGAATTATTTTTATTTATTTAATTTTTTATTTATATTTTTAATAAAATATTAAAAATAAAAGTAATCTTATACATTAAAAACTAATTGGACATAATTCAATCTTTCTATGATGTATTAATATTATTTGTTGCTGATTATCCATCATGCATGATACAACCCATGCAAACAGACCCAACATCCCAGCTGCTCGTGTAGCAGGAAGTTGAGAGTTTAGTAGCCTGGGCTTAAGGGAAACTGGGAAAATGTTAGAATATTGGCATTTTTGCAAATATTAGAATTTATGGATAGAATGTATACTGTAGCTCAAGCTTCTTCTCCCCTCCCCCCCCCCCCCCCCAAAAAAAAAAAAATAGCAACCTTCAACGTCAACATCCTGTCCAGCCGATAATAAGTACCCGAGCTACAGTCCATCACAAACGTAATGTAAGTGCACACAAACAGCATGCAGAACCAGAAGCACAGGAACATCTCAAGACCATCAAAAAATCATGTATTCTCCATGCCAAAGGATTCATTGTGCGAGGCAACAACAAACCATCAAAAGAGAAAGAAACCCTGCCAGCATATGAGAAGATTACATGTTCCCAATAAAGCTAGAGGTTAGTGTTACGTTACGTTATATTAGTCTCTAATTGATTGTAAGCCAATTCATACCAAAACATATGTGTGTACCCCAACAAATTTTCTCAATCACCCTCTCATTTAGATGCGCGGGCCAAATGCTAGTGTTGTTTGTACTACTCTTGTTTGGTCCAAGTCCATTGGGGTTTGGCCGCTAAAGCATGAGTGGTTGAGCTTCATCCCGAACTTCTTGTGAAAAAATAGACTCCTTGGTGGTATGAAACATTTTTTTTATAGTGGCTACAAAAGTCAGTATAACTAATCACATACATGCGGATGACACAAAGAAAATGTAACATAACATGCCAACCGTTTTCCTTTTCGTCCTCATTTGGAATGAGAATGTAATGCTCTTCTTCTACAATATGCTTGTGTCAATAGCAGATTCTTTGTTTTATATTAACAAAGGAATACAAATTGAACCCACAAAAAAAAAAGAAAAAGGAAATGAAAGTGTGCATTAAACAATTCAATGGTTATTTACATTTTTTCAAAAAGTTTGTGGATGAAGTGTCATGGTCTATAATAATCTAGGAGGTCTTAATGAAAAACCAATAATAATCTAGAAGATAAAATGTATGGAAGAGGAACATATAATCCCGTTAGAATTAGTGCTTGCGAAAAATGGTGATTAATCTTAATCAAATTTGGCTATCACTTTTTTCATAGCATGAGTTTCGCATTCCTGCTTGCATCATCGTATGCTACTATAGAGCAAGGAAGATCAAGCGAAAACTAACACTTGAGCTATGCTTGTTTGAGTGTATAAAAATAAAAAAAAAATTCACAATTTTGAAATAGATCATTACTACTTGGTTAAAATAATATTGAAAGCCAAGTCTGCTCAAATATATCTTCCGGTGGTGCTTTTAAGGCTGGATGGCTGTCATTATAGTTGTACAAGGATGGGTTGGATCGGGTTGAACAAAACCCGAATATAATCCAATCTGATTTTTAGATTGGGTAAATTTTTAAAACTCGAACCCAATTCGATAATGACCCGACTATATATCAGGCCAACTCAGCATTCGAATAATATATGGGAATTTAAAGGTTATACATAGTACAGTTATAAAATTTTATAAGTAAGAAACAAAATTTAAGAGATATTTTATAATATAGGTTTTAAAATAAATCATATCAATGTAAAAATAATATCAAGTTATGTAAAATATCTTAGTTGAACTTTAAAATCTTATCATTTTTTATAAATTATTATAAAAATATATATTTCTTAAGAAATTAATTGACTTTGGATCAGGTTGAATAAACTTGATGTATAATTCAAATTCGACCCAAAATGTACCGAGTCAAAATCAAGACTTTAACTTGTTCCAATGAGTTTTGGGCCTAACTTGGCCGGGTTGGCAACCGAGCAGGGTTGTGAACACCCCTAGCAGTCATATTTTTCTATTGGCTTAGGTATGGAATGATATTCATAACTCATACAATATAGATAAACCCAACATGTTGAGTACATGAGTGTGCCGTTGGACTATTCTATTCTAGCCTTTTATTAGAAAGAAGTTATAACTGAAATGCAACTTATTTATGCTACATTTCATGTATTTTTGCTCCCGTGGCCAAAAAATATTCTTCATCATGAAAATGAGTTGAGAGCAATCATTCAATCTATGACAAATAAAAAATAAAAGTGGCAAAAATTATTTCATTCTGATCTGTTTCTTTTTCTCGCTCTTCCTTTTCACCATCCGTCTTTCAGCTATTCATATTCAGACTGAGACTAATGATATGTTTGAATTAACGGAGGTGAGTGGAATGAACTGGAGTAAAGTGGAATAGAATTTTAAGTAATTTCATTGTTTAGATATATTTAAATTGGGTGAAATTGAATGGAAATAGATGGAGTTCATTCCATCCAACTCCACTATCTCCTTTTATTTCTCTTTCCCCAAATTAGGTAGAATTGAATGGAATGAGTTATTTTTTCAATAAAATTATTAATTATTTGTATTGCTAATATTACATATATTTTTGCTCTACTCCACTTCACTCCATTTTATTTTATCCTGCTCTACTTTACTTCATCATGGTTCATCAATCCAAACTCACCCTAGCATAAACTTACTAGGAAAAAAGGTGAGAAAAAATTTGATAGACTACCGCCCATGATGGTATACTGGTATATTTGTATTTCCTTTTGCAAAGGAATGATGACCTTTCCGTAATGAAATAAACGAATCATATTCTTGGCGATATGTTCAGGCTATCTATCGTATCGCTTTAAGAGTATTAATTAGACTTTTCACCGAATTAATATTGTAATATGCCCCGACTTAGTTGGTGTGGGTCAGCTGAGTGCTAACTTATTTTCCAACAAAAGGACAAGGTTTAGAGTGGTTCACAAGCTAACTTTTCAAGCTTTGCTATCCAAACTTGCACCATTTTTAGGTGTCATTAAATTCAATAATTGATTCATGCATGTTACCTTCACACAAGCTCATCTTCTCAAACGATGCTATTCGTTGATATTTGACTTTGCTGACCCTTCCTAACGGGAGCAGGTTGGCCATGATTTCTTATTAAAAATTAATTAAAAAAAACACTCACACACACACCCACCGTCTAAAAGTACAAATTTGTAGCATAAACTTAGTATTTTTATTTTACATGCCTCTTGAATCCACTACTTCACTTGTTGAATGAAGCTTTCCTATCTTCGTTTAGTGTGTGTTTGGTAGAGGTAAAAATATAGTGAGAAATTTTATAAATAGACTCTATATGTAAATCTATACATGAAATTCATCTATAAAACTTCTCATCCCAATTTCCCATATCAAACACACTAAGGCCAATATTTTAGTTTGTGCTTTGTAATTTGCCACTTTGTTTATATTGGGTTATGATTGCATGGGTTGTTTTCCCATCAACTTCATTATCCGAATATATTTCTCGCTAGCTTTTGTAATGAAAAAGCTTTTCTCATATAAGCTGTCATGCTCCCATATTCAATTGGGTTTGTTATGGCTAATGGATTGTTAAATTTAGTGTTACTCTTAATGTATGCTAAATGATTGTGGCAGAATTGTCCACTTCGATAGGCATGCTATAAACACTCATTAAAAAGTGGGTCCAATTGGTATAGCTTCAGCCAAGGATAACACCACCCTATATGGAGAGAGAGGAGTTCGTTGGGAATGAAACATCCTTTTAATTCTTTTGGATTTTTCTTTATCAACAAGACAACACCTACTAAAACTAAGAGCTGTTCCTTGCTCCTCGGTCTAGTTAAAGCACCGCATAATGCACTTCATGGAAATGGCTAATAATGACGTGTATACTTCATCTAGTTGATGCAAATTCTATCCAATCCGTTTCATTAGTAAAAGGCAACTCAATAACTTTGTGAACGACGTTTGAAAATTTTCGGCAACGTTGAGGATTTGCACGAAACAAAACATTTGTGAGAATGAGTGATTTCAATATTCATAAATGAGAATTAATTTATAAATAAATAAATTTTAAGGAAAAAAAGAATAGCCGTTTTATATATTATTTGTATATGGAAAATTAAATCATTCCACCGTACAGCCATGTTATACTACACTTTTTATTGATCATTTAAAAGTTGAAATTATTATTAAAATTAAATATTATCATATTCTTTGATGTCTTTTAGACCGTAAATGAATCCTTAGTTGTTAGTAGTTAGAATGATCTAATTAAATATTTAATTTATTCCTTGGGAGATACCTTCATCCATACGTTGTCTGCCTAAATCAACGAAATGGCCACTTTAAACACATATATGGTCATTTAATTTCCCATATCACAATGTTTCTTTAGTCAATGAATTTGCTTCAATTATATAAAATCAAAGCGTCCCTCTCTGAAAGACCATGTGAACCACATCACTGTAGCAAGTCTACTTCTCATAACTCAATTGTTCCAATATGGTAGAAAAGTAACGCTAATAAATTCAGCGATCGATTACCATGTATATGTTACGTAAAAATTACTGGTTATTATGTGAGATTGGATGATGTAAGTTTTTATTGTCAGCTAAGCATTTATCATAAACAAACTAACAATATGACTAAAATCATATAGTTTTAAAAATATTTAGATTGAAATTAACTTTTTTTTTTAAAGATTAAAATAAAAATTTACTTAATTCTTAGGGTTATTATAAATACTATACCCTATCTTTATGGATTCGAAAGAAAAAAAGCTCAATAGAGAGAGTAAAGACCAAAAACAGGTATTTAGATAAATCCCTTTATATATGTATAGATTATTATGTATGACTGAATACTAATTGATATTGATACTAAAATCAAAATTGAATTCATCAGTAAATTGAATCTTGCCAATATATATAGAAAAATGCTAAGTAACTATAAATTTATTCTGAAACCATGAGGTGTGGCGTGGTGGCAGCTCACCTTGTCCCTACCATGTGGTCAGGGGTTCGATTCCTGACTCATGGGAATGGAGCGCATCTCATGGCCAGCCGTTTGCCCTTTCGAGGAGCTCCCACGGCGAAGAGGATTAGTCATCGCTGCCGGCAGTCGATACCCTAATTTCGATCAAAAAAAATGAATTTATTCATAATTTTATATGCAAAATAATGTGGTATAATTATTATTTAGCTTTTAGATAAATTGATGGTTATACCACTTTATTTCATCCAATAATCACCATAATTTCTATAAAAAAAATTCTGTACATATATATTTTTCTAGATATTTAGCATTACTCGTATATTTATCTTTTTTTAATTAATTTATGAATCTGCTTCTATTTTTAATATAAAATCTACTTTTTTATATACCAAGTATCAATATCAGCTGATTCTAACTTCGAAAGGGAGTTTTCTCTTTAGTTTGCTGCCTTGATTGCGAAATTGCTTGAAGCCTATGAAAAGCGAAATTCCCACGAAGTTGCTACCCTTGATGCCGAAAAAAATTTGAAGAACCCCAAAAAACAAAAACAACAAAAAAACTTAATTAATGGAAGAAAACCTCAACACGGTTACATGGATAAAAAAAACTTACTCCTTCGCTAGTGAAATTTGTAGTTGACATATTTCAAATCAAATAATGAAAGAGATTAATTTAATATACAGACAAAAGGATTTTATACTCTCATCCAATTATATATTTTTATTTGTTAAACTTTAAAATAATGAATGGTTTAGTCAAATATTTTCATTAATATGATAATACATAAATGAACATTTGTGTAAAATTATTTTAGGATTTAATTATAATACATTGATAGTATAAAGAAGTTTTACACATTCATTCAATCATGTAATAATACATCAGTAAATATGATTACTTTCAACCCTCACTACTTGAAAAGTTAAACAAAAGAACAGACGAAATTCGATAATAGTATAAAACTCTTTTACACTGTCAGTATATCAAAATTAAACCCATTATTTTATACTTACCATATATTTAAATTGAACTCATACTCAAAACTCAGCATACTCCCGTCCTGAGGATCTAGAACATATGTATAATATTTATTTTTTCACGGGTGAGGGATGTCATGTGTTTAAGTGTGTTCGTACTCCTCCCCCGCCGCTATAAAATAGAAAGTTTGTGTGTTTTATTGTGAATATATTTTTATTTTATTTTATTTTTTTTGGTAAGAAAGCTACAAAGAAACAAAGAACAAGGAAATTATCCAAGAAGGCAACTCCCTTCTGTGAATATTTTTTTATGGAAGTTATTAACATGTGAAGTTTATTAGATCTTAATTAATATAATTTATTGAGTTCGTCAATTGTAAAAAGACAAAACATCAATTTTAGTCTCTCTAAAATTTTAAGTTAGACAGATTGGTCCTTACAAATTAAATTATTGAACAAATTGGTCTCTAAAAAACAAAACTCTCATATTAGTCTCTATAAAATTTCAAATTGGATATGGTTCAGGTAAAATTGAATAATTAACTAAAGTAGTCCCCCTGATAAGTTGGATTAGGAGGACTAACTTATCTAACAGTTTATTTTTACAGGAACTAATTAATTTGACAGTTTTTTTAAGAAACTAATTTGTCCGATTATTGAATTTTATAGTGATCAATTTATAAGGTTTTTTTTATAGTAGTAAAGATTTGTTTTATATTAGAATGTTATTGTAAAAGGACTTTTTATAATAATAAGAAGTTGTTAAGTTGTTTTAATATGACAAATATAAACGTCCTTTTTGTTACAAAATTACAATAGAGGACATGAAAATTATATTTAATTCTCAATTTAGATCAAATATTTTTTTATAAGTAACAAACATTTTTAATGAATTATAATAAATTTATATTCTTTATTTTTTAATTTAATTTTTTTAATTAATTATATAATAAATAAAAAATTAAAGTTAATAAAAAATATTTTAATAAGGTATCTTAGATTTATATAGAAGGAGTATGTTAATTTATTATTATTATTATTATTATTTCTAGTGGATTGATACAATTGGTAGGCACAAATCCACATTTTTAACTTTAATATACAATTTTTAAAAACAAATTAATTTAAATATATAAGTAATATTATTAAAAAAGAATGTCAGATGTTGTTGGATAATTTATGTACAGTGATAGAAGTTATTGAATTTGGTTATGGTATTTGGAGTTATTAAAATATGTGTGTGGAATTGAAAAAAAAAATATCAATACAATTCAGAGACGCCAAATGATGATTACTTAATACAATCCTCTTTTTATTTAATTATTATTATTATTATTATTATTATTATTTGCAGGTGTATCTTACGTTTATATATAGAAGCGGATTAGCAGCATTGTTCAAGATGGAGGCTCATGCCCCCACAAGAATTTGGAATTTTTTCTTAATTATATATATTGCTCCTATTATTTTATGAAATTTGACTCCACGTTAATTGTAAATAATAAAATAACAAGATATGACATATTTTACTTTTTATTACGCTTGTATATTATCGTTGCCCATTCCCAAAATCTTCTGTGTTTGTCACTGTTTATACACTTTCTAATACTATTAAAATGAAAGCAAAGATATTTTTTTGTCTTTTTGAAAAAAAAAATATCAAATATATTTGTTATGTCACATTTATTCCTTCTGATTTTGAGAGGAGTACATTAAGTAGATTGAAATCCTCTCCTCATATATATTATATGATCCTCCAAAATTACTCCTTTCAAGTGCAAAAATTGATGGAGACACGCTCCATAGTTACATAATTCGCATGAACTACATATTCAAACCTGGTTGCAGGTAATAAAAGACAGCGTGGCAGTAATGACATCGCCGTTATTCTCGGACACGCTCCTTCGGCCGCAAAATAATGAACCATTCCCGTCCACTTCCACTTCTCTAGAATTTTCCTCTTATATAAGGGCTACGCCTATGTCTACTCGTGATTGAGGGACTTATTTCTGAACCTCTTAATATAGCTCTTTAATTAATATATCACAAGAGAGAGACCGCAGTAAGGGGGGGAAAAATCAGGATGGCCAATATTTATGGGAATTAAATTCTATTAGTCACATAATTGTAATTTGTGATCACCCGAATAGCATACTGTACTATTATTCAAAATTTAGAATTCTTTGAAAAATCAAGGCCCTTACTTCCCCGAAATGCCCCTAACTTTCCAAGCAAATTACGACGAGACGTGTTCACACACGCGTTCTCCTCTCACTGTTGGCTACTGCTTTTCGGTGGACGATAAGGCCCATTGAACGCCTCATCATATTTTACGCAACTATCCCTCATTCAATAGCCATCCTTTAATTCTTTAACATTAAAAACTACCAAATAATTGTCTGATTTCATATTCTCCAACTTGCTCTTCCTCGGTCGTACTTTGATTTTAAGTCTGAGCTGGCCAATATATTCATCTCACGAGTCACAAGCTTGGTATCTAACCATATTATTCTCTATTACTAAATTCACGAAAGGAAAATGCCCATATTGGGTTTGATCATAATATGTTTGATTTATTCTTACTCGTTAATAATGGAACATGAGCTAGTAATTATGTATAATATCATAATATAATTGACTTTATGCAATAATAATGATGTTACAATACGTTTCTTTGAATCAAATTCCATTATATGAGTGGAGACCTTGAAAACAACTCATTGGCGTCACAGTTTGACAAGCCATGCATTAGAAAGCTACATAGGTGGAAAGATATAATAATCTTAATAATTAAGTTAGATGAGATGCCATGACACATTGTAGTACACGTGTCAAGGCATTAGGCCATCGCCCTTTGTATTTCAGTTTTCCTTCTTTTTGGATACTTGTCTTCAAATTTCGTTCTATTTTTATTATCTCATCATTTAATTAAGTTTTGTAATTTATAAAGTAACATATAAATAGTTATATAGTTCATAATTCCATTAAACTTTAAAATATTTTTAAAAAAATTATTTTTGACTCATTGACTGCATAAAGCTTTTTTTTTACATAATTATTCAATTACATATTATCATATCAATAAAACAAGTGTGATTATTATCTCACAATTAAAAATCATGAACATAAAAGTATTTTATTGAATGATAATATAAAAAAAATTATACTATAAACATATTTAAATTAAGCTTGTCTTCAAATACTTACGTGATATATAAACATTAAGAGAGATAGAATATTTAGAGACAAGTGGTTTTTATTTCCCCTTTTTATATTTCTTGGGGTTCGATCATTTTCTATTATATTATTGCATAAAAGATGTCAATTATATATATATATATATATATATATATATATATTTCCTCATGATGATAGATGATTATTTTGCTAAATTCAAACTCCCAAATGAAACCTCCCTATAGCATGATCCTCAATATGTACTATTGAAATTATTGAATGATCCTCACATCATATTCGTCGCCACCCCAACATACTTTAGCAGGTTCATGAAATAGCATCTTACCCCCTACAAAAAATGAAATAAAATAATTATTCAATCCAACAATGATAGTAACAACCCAACGACAAGCACAAATTTTCCCCTTAAGGCCAAAAATTATTCACAATTTGCAACCACCACCTCTTGCAGTCTCGCAAATGCAACTCCTCCACAGTGGCATGCCCCATGATAACCACACCAATCCAAGGGCAAGAAAGGAAAATAAATAAATTAAGAAATCAATAATCCAATTCGGAACCAATTAAGCAATGAATAGCATACATCAAGGAAGCAAAATAAAATAAATGAATAAATCAAATCCAAAACCAACAGCAGCAGCCTAAGACCAGACCTTTCTCTCTACCCCGTGTGTGAACTCCTCCTAGTCCTACCATCACGGTTGTGTTATATATATATAAATATAAAGCGAGGAAGAGAGAAAACACGGGTTTTTAGGGGAGAGAGAGAAAAAAAACACACACACAGAGAACACCACAAACAGAAACGGGGAAACAAATTAATATTTGTACATAATATGGATCGTAGCTTACGTTGTTTCGGGACAATACCCAAAAATCATAATCTTCTATTATCTATTTTTTCTGTGGTTCTTCTCTTCGGCTTCAGTTTCGTCCCAAACGCAGCCTTCGACTTAGCCACCATACCCTTCAACGACGGCTATTCTCCTCTCTTCGGAGATGGCAACGTTGTTCGCTCCGAAGACGGCAACGGCGTACGTCTCCTCCTCGATCGCTTCACAGGTAATCAATATTCGCATGTACCTGATCGATCATTTAATTTCTTCATGTGTAAAATAATAAAATATATGTACGATAAAAATTATGATTTGTTTTTTGTGATATTTTATGTATTTTCGGTTTTTTTTTTAAATTTTTGTTTTTGTTTGTGATGAATATGAAGGTTCGGGTTTCATTTCGTCCAATATGTACCAGTATGGATTCTTCAGCGCGAATATCAAGCTACCATCGAATTATACTGCTGGTATATGCGTCGCCTTTTATGTAAGTAACAACAAAATATCGATGAAAATTCATCAATCTTGGTTGAACTCATCAGTTTTTTTTTTTTTCTTTTGTAATGGAATATTTCCTGATGAGAATTAAGAAGGTAAATTTTTAAAATGGAAATTCATCATTTCATATGTTAGGCTAGCTGCTTTTCCATCGTGGGATACTTTCCTTCCTTGTTTCCTTTTTCACTTTAATTAAACTATTTTTTGTGTGATCAGTAAAACGCGCTAAATACTGTTCAAATTATAACTTTCCTTTAATTGAATTTGCTGAAGAAAAGTTATTTTTCTCGTTTCCGAACTTGTAGCAAAGTCAATTGAAGATTCAGAGTCAGTGAAGAATTCCATTTTCTTACGTTAAAGAGTTTAATTTCAAACGGAAAACGTGTTCACGCATTGAAGTACAATTGAGATTTTGCATTATTTTTCAGCTGCTGCCCATACTGTTCGACAATGCAACGATCAGTTTTCATGATTACTCGTGATGGTTTTATATTTGATTTTTTTTATTTTAATATAATTTTCTTCGCGTAGACATCAAACGGTGATGTGTTCGAGAAAACCCATGATGAGCTGGACTTTGAGTTCTTAGGCAACATAGCTGGAAAGCCATGGCGGTTTCAGACAAACTTGTATGGTAACGGCAGCACTCACCGTGGCCGTGAGGAGAGGTATCGCCTATGGTTCGACCCTACAAAGCAATTCCATAGATACAGCGTCCTTTGGACTGCCAAAAACGCCATGTAAGTCTTTCTATATTCATGTTATTATATTATGTTCTGAGTAGAGATATAAAGATTAATTTCCATCATTTATTCAGTACTCGATTAAGTTTGAAATAAAAAAAATATCACAATAAATAGTTATCATAGTGACTAGCATTTTTTTCGAGACTCTATTTGCTAACCGGCAGAACATAAAAATTATGGAAATAATATTCAATAATTTATAATCAGAACTGCTATTAGAATTTGTCAAATATTAAAAATATCGTCATACTATATGCTGAAAGTAAAATTATGGCTTTGTAGTAATATCTTTATGTTTTTCCTTTTGTGTGTTTATGAATTGGTTGCTTTGGGATTGGAAAGCTTTTGTTGGTAATGTATATTTGTGAAATGGTAATAATGTATGTTTGTGAGACTGGATATTAAAGTTTAACGTGGTGTGTTTGTGTGATTGAATTGGTTTTGTTTGACTGAACGTGAGGGAGGAAATTAAAGTGTTTGATTGGAGTTGCGTGTGGGATGCGTTTGTCTACAACTTGTATATGCGAGCTAGCTAGCTATGATCGAAACTCGAAAGCATTAGTTTTCGCTACTAAAAGGATGGTTTTAGAAGTATGTGATGGTTAGGAATTGAATGATTCTTTACCCAGTTTTAGACAGATACGTCGAGGCCCACACTCATGGCCAACTTGAATTTCGTTTTATGTACTTTCAAATAGTTTTCGTTCTTATTATCTTTTCTGTATGGTTATGATGATGATGAATTGATGATAAAGCAAACAAAATAATGTTTCGAGTTTTTTTTTTCCTTCACTTAATTAGTGTTGTGCTTATCCTTATATTTTGTGTGTATCATTCATGTGATATTCGACTCTTTTGTTTGAACTCACACATGTCCATCATGGTCCTTCTCATTATAATTAATCGGGTTGCCAAACCTTTGAATTGATCCTCTGATGTGAAAGCCTAATATCTGACCAGATTGTGGGGTGACCAAAAATACTTCATTTAATTTCTTTATTACTTAATAATTATAATGTATCAATATTGCGCTTCTAGAATTTGAATGAAATTTCTCCCATGGAAAAATTCCGTCGACCGTGAGTCCAATTAAAAATTATAAACTACCCAAAAAGCACATTAATTAGAATGGTGGTGTTATTGGTCCAAGTGCAACCTGACCTACACAGTGGTATAAACAATATTCAGAAAACAGGGAATTAGTTCATAAAGAAGCATGTGAACTGTATTTTTTCTAATCTTCTATGGTCAATGGCAACAATTTTAGTTAGATTACCAAACCAAAGCAAGCTATAGATTCCTAAACCGTTTTGCCAAACCTTATGCCCATAATTCCACCTAATTGGACTCAAAACTAGCTGGCAAATATATCTTTTTAGTTCATGGGAATATTTGCCTATGTGCTAACTACCAAACTAGCTATAGCTTCTTTTATTCTTTTTAATTCAGCATAGCTCTGTCCAACTATTTTTATCACTATGTTTGAATTATTGCAGATTTTACATTGATGAAGTTCCAATCAGAGAGGTGTTACGAAGTGAGGAAATGGGAGCTGATTTCCCGTCCAAGCCAATGTCATTATATGCCACCATATGGGATGCATCAAATTGGGCCACATCAGGTGGAAGATACAAAGTGAACTATAAGTATGCGCCTTTTGTAGCGGAATTCAAGGACCTAGTCCTCAAGGGTTGCTCCGTTGATCCCATCCAAGAGGTCTCCGGCAGCAAGGTTTGCTCAGACCAACAATCCGATCTTGAGGCGCAAGACTATGCCGCCGTGACCCCAATGCGCCGCCTAGCCATGCGTAGGTTCCGGCAACGTTACATGTACTATTCTTATTGCTATGATACATTAAGATACCCTGTGCCACCACCAGAATGTGTTATTATACCATCAGAGAAACAAAGGTTTAAGGAGACCGGAAGGTTGAGATTTGGCGGCAGCCACCGCCGGCACTCTAGGCGGCGGGGCCGTACGACAACTCCGGTGGATGACACCGATCAAGGTGATATGTGATGATTGATGAGATGTAAATAATATTGTCCAAATTTATTGCTGTGTGACATATTTATTGGTTTGATAAACATAAATAAACCAAGTGATTATATCTGGTCAATTTTTTGCTTTTTTGGTTTTGTAATGTATTTGGTGTTATGCTAGTGTTACTCAGTGTCTGTTGTTGCAGTAGGTGGAATATATATCTGAATGAGTGCACTAAAGAATAAGTCCAAATTTTGTGTGTAAAGAAATGCTTTGGTGGTCACTGATCATGAGTGATTGGTATCTCTATCCTAACAACTTAAAGAGTGGTTTAGATTGAACGCCAAATAAAAACTTGGTTATGCTTAAACAACTTTTTTAACCCATTAATGCTTGAACAGCAACTATTTTTAAAGACTTTAAGGACTTTGTTTGGCATGCTTGATAAGATAAGAACTAATAATATAAAATTATGATAGGATAAAATTTAATAAACTTTTAATACTATACAATGTTTAATGTAACACTATATAAGATATTTGATTTTATGTTTAGTAATATCATACTATTTATTTATAAATAATAAATAATTTTAATATCTTAATTAAATGTTAAATAAAATCAAATAATAGTAAAATAGAAATTCATACTATAATAATTTTTATTAAATGTTATTATTTATTTCAATATTTTATAATTATTTATTATTTCAATAATATATATAAATAAAAATACTATTTTATATATTTTAATATTTTATATTTTTAATCATAATGATTTAAATTTAAGTTATTGGTCGTTATTTTTATATATTACATATTATTTATTATTTATTTATATATTTTTTATTAGTTAATAATTTATATTATATATTATTTATTTAAAATATTTATTTATATTAAATATTTATTGTTTTATTTATTATTTATCAATTATATTTATTGTTTATTTTTATTATATATATCTAAACTGATATTATATATTATTTGTATTCATTTTATTATTATTATTATTATTTTATTTTATTATTATTTATTTTAATAAAATATTTAAAAAAAATGATCTTATACTTTAAAAGCTAATCAGGTCTAATACGATCTCCCTATATTGTATTGAGTTATACAATATCTTTATATATAAAAGCATTATAACATATGAGGTTACACAATACATTGTCTCTTGTCTGTACTAAACAACAGATAAAGATAAAACACATAGTATTAGTTTATACTATCATGTCTAATACATCGTATTAAACACCCAGTGTACTCTATGAGCATAGTGCAGGTTCCTTGGTGAGCTCTACAAGAAGCTCTTTAATAGGTTTAGAGAACGAGTTAAGAGACCAGGAAAAGAAAATTAGGATAGGAAAAAAAAAGGGTTGAATTTTGTTTTTACACGTCCTTATAAAATCGTGCCAAAACTATCAACACGAAGCACTTTTCTATTATTTATTAAGTTATGTTGAAATAGTTCATAAATATAGATATTTTTATAAAATTATAATGAGGTGGTTTTATATATATTATTTGAATATTATAAAATTATTTTCTTTTAGCAAGTAAATTTGACTTTAGCCTTTTGCTGTATAGAATTATCAGAGTTTCGTTTTGACTGATAAAGTTTATTGAGTTTGGGCTACACAAACAAAGTTGCATGTTTGAAAAATGTGGGACTGAAGTAAAACTGATTTTAATTTTTTCACTACTGATTAGTGTTCCTGCAACTTAATTACTTTCTAGATTCGTCCTTGATTGCAACAACGATGTTGAAATTTGCATAGATTAATTGGAGGTAGTACCAGCACCAAATATAAAATTTAATTAAAATTTTAAACATTAAAATAAATTGTAACAGTAAGATGTTATAAATTCCATAGCTAGCTAGCGTAACCATAATTTATTTTGCGAATCCATGACCTTGATTTCGTCAAAGAAACTAATAGGAAACACAGGGCCATATACATGCATATAAAAATAAAAAAAAAAGTATTATTTAATTCCTTGAACTGCTTTTTCAATTTTTTGCATAATCTCCTTTCATCTTGTTTGTTCCAGCCACTCAATTATATTAACAAAAGAACCATACAACAGAGAAAGTTATACTAATAACCACTATTGTTTCCCTTTTTCAGTGCCAAATGCCGTTCCTTATTTTTTAAGCATAAATATAAATATACTATACAACAACAAAAATGAACCGTCCAATTAGTTGCAAATATTAAGCCACAGCAATAGTCCAAGTCATGAAATGACATCGGACCTACCTGTCGCCATCATATGTTAATCCTGCTGGTCCTAACTGGCTAGTTCTTTGGCACTTCAACTGGAAGAAGTGAGCAGCTGATAAAGTCAATGTTTCAGGTTGTTATTTTGGCCAGCAGCGCCGCTAATAAATGTAGGTGATGGGATAATACAATTCATATGAAAAACATCGTCTAAAGAAGATAAAGGCATCATACTAAAAATTTTATGTTTACACATTATAGGTCTAAATTGGATTAGATCTTCAATTAATAATATGAGAGAATTGTGAGTGATTATTTTCTATGATTTATTATTCTAGTAAAATTCTATTGATTCACAATGTAAAATTATTTTATGCTATTAATATATACAAGTTAAATTCTTAATATTATATGAATATTTTATAAGTTATATAAAAGATATAATTTAATAATATATATTATCATATTTGCACTGTATTAAAATTAAATTTATTATTCTAAATGCCAATCAAAAGTACATCAATTATTCTCAAGGTTCTGAAAACCGAACCGAATATCGAATCAATCAGGGTAATGGTTCAAAGGTTCAGACGATATATAATAAAACATGTATTTATATAAATATATAAAAATAAAAAATAAAATATATGTCATAAATAACTAAAAATTAAATTAGACATAAACAAAACTCATAGAATATAACATAATTCATCTCTTAATTAAAAACATTATCCATATAGATCAAATCTATCAAGTTACTAATTCTCATATAAAAAAAATAAAAAGAATTAGGAAAAATGAGATTTTAGGATTTAAAAGACCCAAAATAATGTCATTTTACATCCTTTTTATAAAAACGAAAAAAATTAGTTTGGGCCAGCTGAGCCGGTTTACTGGTTGCCGACCAATCCAAAGCGGTTCCTATCTAGTTCTTTCTTCACCGGTTTTCAAAGTCAACCCGGACCAGATAATAGGCGGTTCTCAGTTCAACCGATCTGACCGGTTGATCGCTCCGATTTTCAAAACCAAAACTAACACTCACAGTCATAGTCACAACTGCCAAGAATTTCCTTATCGTTCGGCAATTTTCTTTGAAAATTTGTGAAGCATATGCTTAGAAAGGACGTGAACGCACAAGTAATATTCGTATATCCGTGATTCCAGATGAGTGTTGTAGCAAATAATATTATTTGTTTAGTAGCATTATTTATACTCATGAAGTATAAGATACTTTATCGACTTATACATCATTCATTATTAGATGGTACGTGGATCTCATTCAAGCAAGCTCACACTTTATAAATACAATTATTGTCTCTATTATTTGTTTAACCAATCGCTCTGTTAATTAGATTTTCTTTTCATGGGATCGATGAAAATTTTGGTAACCGCATTTCTCTTCCATGGAAGTTTCCAGCGGAGTAGGTGAACCTGCATTTTCTTCGTTACTTGTGGACAAAATGTCACCCAAAAACCCCTTAAATTTGGTTGACTTTCTCTTTCATTTGATTTGTATTTGATTTAAGGTCGGATGCAAGAAAGTGCGAAGAGCATTTGGGAGAATTTTCTTTTTTTTTTAGAGAAAAAAAATATCTCTAATAAGGATTTTAATTAATCTTTTTTTGAAAAAAAAAAACTAATCAAAACACATTCTAATAGATCAATATTTCGTTTTTGTCCAGACCGTACTATTAGTACTGTCTCCCTCATTCTTTTCTGTATAAAATGAATTTTTTTCTTGCATCAAAGCCATCTATATTTATACTCGTTTTGCTTTAGCTAACATTACTTTGTAAGATTATCACACTCAAAAGGACCATTTCAAGCAACGGGACTAATTCTTATGTTGAAATATTTTTGCAGATGAAAAGCTAAATACTTTTCCCTTCCAAAGCTAAACGACTTTAGCTTAAGTTATGTGGGATCCCTCTCAAATTGTACAATGCTCCTTAATTACCTAAGGTCAAAGCTGAGAAAATAAAACCTTAAACTTGTTTGGATGCAATCTTCTAGAGAAGTTCATAGTTGCCCAGTTCTAAAAGCCAATAAAGGTCGCAGTTGTTGAATTCTGATAGCTGCAGTTGAGCTGCCACGCCCAATTTGGGGGATTATAAAGTTTTTTATTTTTGTGCCAAAGAAAAGTAATGAAAATAAATATTGCTAGCTAGAGTGGATGCTTACCTGTTTTATCCCTCCATTTTTTCTTAATGAGATGGAAACTGTTTGTGACTTAGGTGTTAGGAAAGCGGCCATAAATTATGAAACACTCGCTTTTGATTAATTAAAGTGCTCCTGTTTCTGGGTGGGAATGTATCTCATCTCACCAAAGTATTGGGCCTTTTTTTTTTTATGAGTTATTGGGGCCTTTAAATTCTCGGTGCAGGCCTAATCACTACCCACAACTATTATGGTTCCACCTCGTTAAGAGTCTCAATTTGCTTACATTACTTAAAAATATGGTTTAAGATAATTTTTATAAACATCACAACAATGTTATATTAACACTCATCCATCTCAGACATCCAAATACCCCTCACAAAATGTATGGGCTCATCACTTATTTTGTGCTGCAACTTCTCTCTCCATCACTCCTCTAACAACATAATGGGTGCCTACACTCATGTAGTTATTAGAAAAACATTTCAATAGTAAGTGAAAGTTGATGGGGTCATTATCACATCCGATAATCATATGGTGGTGTCCCATCTAGGACACTCAAAGTGGATGTACAAACAACATTGTTAATGGTGATAGGGTGGCACCAAAAAATGGATGTACAAATATCATTTTTGTAACATTTATAAATACTTAACTCTTTATCCCCTTAGTTTGCTTTTAGAGCGTAGATAGGAATAGGAAAAAAAAAAAAACTTATTTATATGCACACATTGTATATCGAAATTGTTATTCACACATCTCCATCATAGGCGAAGAAGAGGCAGATATTCCTGGACTTTCTCATTAAACTGGGGCTGATGGTTTGGTTATTGTCATTACGAGTATGTATTTGAGATGTTCTTATCTGTTTCTTCAGAACGGCTAGGAGATCCATCTTGGTATTCATGTGGGTAGGTGTAGGAATCACTTGTTCGTGTATTTGTAAGGCGTGCATAGAACATGGGGTATGTTGCGGGAGTTGGGTTTTGTTGTGTACTTATGTGCCTATAACTTGCATTTCAGAGCCAGACTCTCCTTTTGATCTTCCTCTTCTTGAGGAGATCACTTTAATTATCTTGAAAAAATGATTTTTATATTTTTTATGATAAAGTAAGAAAAAGCATGTACTTTAAAACTCTTTTTTTGTCGATATTTTCTAAATAAAAATATATATAAGACAGTGCATCAAATATAATGTGCAGACTGCAGATATTGAAAAGGTAATCAGTTTAGGCCAATGACACATTTTCCAGTCCCCTAGGTTTTTTATTGATGGCCCTGTAAGAAGAACGAGAGTTGAATTAGATAAAATTCAAGCAAATTCAAATGGGAATAAAAAACTTTGGATTTGGTTTGAGAGTTACTCCACCAAACCGATTTGTGGAATTTGAACCAGCATATTGAACTGGGGACATGGATCACTTTCATGACAAAGTAAAATGGGGTTCAGCGTAGGAAGATTTCATATGAAACTTCAAACTACAGTAGGTTAGAGATGGTGAAGAGCTGCAGAGCACTTAGAAAAGGTCCACTTATTTGTTCAATTATTGGGTATGTAGGCTGTTGAAAACTTTTAATCTCGAGTTTAAGTCTCAGCAGTAACAATAGTTTAAACTCTATCCCTATAATTTGAACTTGCGTTTTCCTCTCAAAAAGGTTAAGGTTGTTTACATCTTAGCCAACTCTTTATGGGTTTCATAGTAATTTTTAGGCCTTTTTAAATCTAATTATTTTAGCAACCTGAATTTAGAGTAGAAGATTTTCCTAGTTTTCACAAGAAATGGAGATAAACTACAAGATTGGAGAGTATTATGACAATTGGACTAATTGTGGTTTTAACAGTTGCTCTTGGGGGTCAATAGATGCTGGCCAAGACTAAGTACTCTGACTCGGTCTTTCTCCCAATTGTTTCCCAAGAAAATGATGCACTACCACCTTGAATCCTTGATCAAGTAATAAGGGACTAGTCTGTCTAGCCCCTACTTAGTACAGAAAGAGTTGGTACAATTTGGTTTCACCTGATCTTGGATCAAAAGCCAATCGAGCATACTTGTGTGCTATAAATAAAAACTGAACTTCTAGGACAAAGGACAACCAAAGAAGCCATGGCAACACAGCAAAAATTAAGGATGGTTGATAACAATAATGAACCGAGACCCGACCTATATGATAATATTCAGTTTTCTCCATGTCACATGTTAATTTCCAGCACTTGTACTCGGGTACTAGAATCGGGCTCTCTAGCACAGCTCTTTGCTAATTTGTTTGACTTTGAGTTAACTGCTCTCACATCTAAGTAAAATTCTTGTATACGAGGGCTAAAAGCCCCAGCCATCGTCCCTGTCTCTTCTTTTGCTTTGATCCTTCCTAGTAAACTCTTCAATCTATTAGATTTTATGATTAATCGTTTATTTATTTATTTTTTGTGCGACAAATCTTTTTTTTCTTTGTCATAAGTTGTGTGACAAATCTTGTATTTTAATTGTTTAGGGATTTTATTTTAATATGGCATCTTTTCATTTATATATTCTTGTGATGATATCATTGAGAGTGATTGGGAGTCTCACTTTAGAGAAGGGAGGAACATACAACGAAGACACAGTAAACCATATCCTATCTAATGAAGAACATGGGAATGCCATATGTGATATGTCATTTACTCCATTCAGATTAATGTATTCTGCCGGCTAAATCTGCTTTATTTCCCCTAAAAGGATTGGAGTAACTAAGAACGCATAAGGGAAACTGACATCAATATGTTCAGAAATAAGAACAAACGTATGATTCTTCTCTGTATATGTAAGCAACAGATTGCCCAACAATGAATGGTAGCTACATAATCTGATGAACCAAAAAAGCCTGTCTGAATTACTTACAAGTGCTACCTGAAAAGTGAGCACTACAAACAAATACAAAAAATCAAGGGAATTGGAAGGATCCTCCAATTTGGGAGCTACCAGACGGAGGGTCAATAGCAACCCAAAGGAGGGAGATAGTGATTGATATTAGACCTGACCATACAAACACAATAGTGGGTGTCCTACCCCTCCTACCCATTAGCCCTTTTGCAAAGGGATATAGATGAGCCAAGACCCAAAAGCTGAAGAACACACCTCCAAGCAAACTGCTCCATTGGCGATCCGAACTGTATATGGTCCTGCTAACTGCAACAGCTATTGCTATCAAGTTGACCATCATGATTGTGACTGGTGGTATCATAAGAGAGGTCCACTTGATGACATAGAGATCAGCGAATTCATCATTTTCATCGTCGCCGGCAGACTTTGACGTCAAAGTGAATGAAATCTCAATGCCAGCCATCACCTTCAGTAGACCCTGGAGGACAGCAGCAAGATGGGCACTTGTGCCTCCAATCAACCAGAATTGCTCATTCCTCCACCACTCCTCAAGTTCAATACCAGACCACTTGATCTCCAGAGCAGCGAGCAAAACAAGGGTTATGGTGATGCCCAAGAGGTAAACTAGGAAGGTTACTTGAAGGCTTTGGACAATGAACTGACCAGTAAAGAGGGAAAGGGCAGGAACGAAGCAGTAAACAATGAGGAAGATGGAAGTGAACGGATATATCCCAACATTAAGGTAAGCAATCCTCTGCAGAAACTTCAATCTAGAGCTAGCCAAGAGAGCATTGTTGCGAGAGAAGAATATTTCAACCGAGCCGGTAGCCCAACGAAGAACCTGATGCAGCCGGTCGGTGAGGTTGATAGGAGCAGTCCCGCGGAAGGCATCCCTCTTGGTCACACAATATATAGACCTCCATCCCCTATTGTGCATTCTATAACCTGTCACAACATCCTCAGTTACAGACCCGTAAATCCACCCAATTCTAAGGCCCCATTCAGTTTTGTCTTCATACCAGCATGAGATAACATTGATGGCCTCTGCAACGGTAGCAGCATCAAGAAGCTCCCGAGGATGGATTAGAGCACCGGGTAGTCTTCCATTTTTGACCGATGGATGATCAGCAAGGGGCCTCCCTTGGAACTCCGCCACCCTAATTGAATCAACAAGGAGATTTGAGTTGCCAAACTTCTTAGGAATAAGAGCAATGCCCATTTCTTCATCATCAGCGCCACCATTTCTGAATGACTGGTCCTCAACAGAGCCAGCTTCAGGGACTGAGGCAACTGTCGAGGATTTCTTCTTCTTACGACCAAAACAACTGGATTCTTCTGTCACCCGGGGTGGATCAAAGCCATACAGAGCAGTCCTTCTAAATAGGCAACCTGTGCCGACATACACAGGGCCTTGAATCCCATCAAGAGCCCGCATATTAACATCAAAGAAGACAGTATTATGATTGGCATAGCGATCAGAAGGGTCTATTCCTTCAAACCTTTGAGGGAATTGAACATAGCAGATTCTATCGCCACCGCGGTCCATCATGAAGCACATACCTTCTCTCAGTGCCTGGGAGTTATATATGTAATGGTCACAGTCAAGATTAAGTATGAAAGGCCCATTGGACATAATGGCCGAGGCTCTGACCAGGGCATTCATGGCCCCAGCCTTCTTGTTGTGATCATAGCCAGGTCGTTTTTCACGAGAAACATAGACAAGCATAGGAAGACGGATATCAACTTCAGATAAATCCATGGCATTTGAATCTGATTCTGTGCCTGTCAGTGGTTCATCGCTCGGGGGTTTTAACATTACCTGCATTTGATAGATGCGGGAAGATTAGCTCATTCAATGTTCATATGAAACTATGATAAAATTGCAATATGTATGCACCACAAAAAAAAAAAAGGAAAGAAAAAATGAACCAGTAAGACTAATTCTGTACAAGTTTTGAACATCGAAAATTAATAATGAGAAGTGAACAATTTTAGCCTCATAAAGACCGACAATTACCTGTATGATGCTGGCATGATCACCCCTGGAATGCTCTGGTGCGGTAGTCGACCAAGTACCAGGCCAGTGTGTACCATCAGCCATCCAAGTAGCTTTAGGAAGTTTCAGATTCTCCATTGGTTCATCATGTCCATTCTCTCTCCAAAGCTTCATAGCTTTGATCTCATCTCTGGCATTATAAGCATCAGAACGCCGCCGGATTGAATCAGGAAGGCTATTAATCCGAACCTTGAACTCGTCATACTCCCGCTTTACCCTCCTGCGATCCCTTACAAAGTCAGGGCGAACCTTGTTCTTGTAAGGATCTCTCTTCAGACTAAAATATGATTCAGGGTTCCTCGGTTCAATGTCATGCTTCCGGCAAAAAGGAACCCACAAATTGGCAAAACTTGCAGCCTCTGCCATGGCCTCGAAAGTTAGAAGTGCACCTCCATCATCAGATACATAACATGAAAGTTTCTCAACAGGATAATCAGCAGCCAGAATAGAAAGAATAGTATTTGCAGTGACCAGTGGTGGTTCTTTTTCTGGATCAGCAGTTGACACAAACATGTCTACTCCTGGAAGATCAGACTTGCCAGAAGGATTCCTGGGATTAGGAGTTTCAAACTTCTCTTTCAAAACATCAAGATCAGCAACACGATTCACGGGGAAGAGCTTTGGAAGCTGGTCAAGCAGCCAAGAGAAGGCAAACCAAATTTCACAAACAACAGACATACCCCACAGCCATAGTGCATCTTCATTCGGGTTTTGGACCCTCCATGTTAGGAAGAAAGCAAGAACCACTAGCCGAGCTAAAATTATGAGCCTGAAAGTTAAAAGAACAAAGAAAATTTACTTTAGATTGGTTAATATGTTTATTCAAATGCTGCCACATAAAGTAGATAGATCATGTATCATACACTGACCAAATCCAACCAAGAAGAAGATAAATAGAAATTTGAAAGGAAAAAAAAAAAAAACAAGGAATGGTCAAGACTATGAATCAGAAGACAAGTGCCACAAAATGTCACGAAACAGGTGAATGAACACAGTTTATTGGTTTGGAACAGAATGAAGCCTCTGTTATAAATTTGTAAAAGTCAGCTTTCAGCATATTATGAGAGATAAAAGTTTAAACTTAGTTATTGGAGCATTGGTATCATTTGTGCAGTACTAACGAAGTCAACGGTACGTGATGAAGTTGACATGTAATTGCACCTGGATTGCTTTGGCCATTGGAAGAACATAAGTAGCAATTCATTCAACCATTTCTATAGCATCAAAGTTTCTCCCTTTTTCTCTCTTATTTTATAAAAGGTTGTTCTTCAAGAAATGCACTTAACACCTCAAAAAAGAGGGATTTGCATTTGCCAAGAAAATTAATTTAAATTGGGTATGAGATATTAGAAGCAGTCCAACTTGAATTCAAGTTAAAACTGTCATCCATGACATGTAACAAACATTGCACCGACAGTTTGACACACAAATAAGAAAATCCAGTTCACACTATCATCTCCACAAGCAAGTTGAAAAAGGCAGGGGAAGAGAAATTAACAGGAAAAGGGTCTCATACCTATATGGACTCAGAATTGCAGCAGAAATAGATAATTTTCGGGTCAAAGGCCTCCACGGCTTTTCCTGGAATACATTAGGGTCACCACCCATCCAGTCAGAACCAGAACTGGCATCATTTTCAGGCTCTTTTGGCCACATAGCATTCCCATACCCGTAGCTCCCCTTGGTTTCAAACAACCACTGAGCATGATCAAATTCATTGGCTTGGCTCCTCGTCAGAGTCCCTGATTTCATCAGCGACAGCCTCCTCTCCATCTTCGACACCCCAGCACCAGGCGGCAAGGGCAGCGGCTGCTGCAAACCGACCACAGAAGCATCCTGCACATCCTGCTCCTTGTAAGGCTCTTTACAACCCGGGCAGATCCCCTCACCATTCCTCAAAGCATCCCTATAACAATCCCTGCAGATCTTGTAATCACACTCACAAGGGAGTATATCCAATCCCCTCTCATCAGTCATGACCTTCCCATCACAGCCAGGCACTGCACAAGACGACCCTTTGGCACCGGTCATCTGGGGATGACTGGGCTCAGACTCAATCACCTTCTCCTTCAAATGAGCCCTTGTGACCTGATTGAAACCACCAGTGAACATAGAACTTGATGCATATTGGTCCTCCACTCTCCTTGAAGTGGACCTCTCAAGGGAAATCTCCATAGGCTGGTTATCAGGGGTAGGAGGAATGTGCACCATGTAGGTGGCATGCCCAACACTACCATTTTCACTCTCCTGATCAAGATCATTGCTGAGCTGGGTGATCTTTCGAACCATCGATGACCCGTGTTTTAAACGAGGAGACTCAGATGCCATGATCACAAAAATCCACACACACTACAAGACCTGCAATTTCATTATCCAATAACACCCTCTACTTCATCATCCTCAAGGACTTATATATATATAAATGAAAAATGAAAGTTTGGAATTGTTCAAACAACAACAACAACAACCCCTTATGAAAAAACTGTGTCATATGGCACGACGTAGTACATGAATTATAAACAAATGCAATGGCAAAGAAAGTTTCTATCCAAATGTCTTACCAACTCAAAGACAACCGAGCAACTGGGGGAAAAAAGAAGCTGAGAAAAACGCGTGTCTGATGACGCTGTCAACTTGTTCTCTCTGTCTGTGATGAAGCAAGTAAAGTAAAATACGAGACTTAGTCCAATACGCAGATCAGAAATTTTTCAAACACACACAACACTCAAAAAAGAAAAAACTATTTAACCATTCCAGCACACACTCACACAGACAGAACAGAACAACAAAATCAATGCCGGCCCGGAATCCTTAGACGCTCATTGCGCTTGAAAGTTGCAAGCCTTTTTTTTTTTTTTTCTTGTGAACTGTTTTGGAAGTTTGGTTAAGGGAATGACTGGGTTTGGTGCTAATGCACGATTGTCATCAGCTTTATGTAGGGTGATAAAGAACCATGAAAAGTGAGATGAAAAGGACCAAGAAGTATTAGTATGAGGTACGTGGAGAAGACAAACAGAAATTTTGCAACAGAGTGTGGATGCGCGTGAATTTATTTATTTATTTGGTGCGATTTTATTTTTATTATTGGATTTTATTTTTATTGTTATTACTGTGAAGAGGTTTGTTCGGAAAGTACAAAGATTCTGAAACTCTGGCTGATGCAATGGATTTACTTCTAGCGGGTTGTACGCGGTTAAGAAAAAAACAGCTTGATTGGTTTTTTGTTTTTTTCATTATTTGAATAAAAAAATTCTTTTTATTTTTCTAAGTTTGAAATTATAAAAAGAAACAAGATAGTTGTAGCTAGAAGTAGAAAATTTTGATTCTGAAGTCAAGCGGAAGGCAACAAAAATGAAAAAGATTTAATAATATCTTATGGAAATTTAGTATTTTACTTTGTTGACAAATAAGGATGAACAGTGCAGATACACTGGAAAATCATCAGTCATTCTACATAAGAATTTTTATTTTGGAATAATACCAAATGCCATGTTAATCAAAATAATAATAATAATAATAATACCAAATGTCCTAGGTGTTCGATTTTTCAGTGTAATTTTTTTTGCAATGCTTTTTTCAATATGATTCAGAATACCGAAAAATGTTATTTATTTCATTTTAACCATTACATTGACTTTGCAAACTGTGATCATTAATGAGATTTTATAGCAGTGCCTCGTATTAATTAAGTATGCAATTCATTTAAATTAAAATATTTAAATATTGTAAATTGAAACTGATGAAGAATTATAGTAAGTTTTTTTTTTCTCAACAATAATTTAAATATTTTAAAAAGATGAAAATAGACATGTACAAAATTGATATTGTTGATTTTGACCCAAATTTCTAATTGATATTATTCTAATAGTTTTATGTTTTTGAAAGATTGAGGGGAAAAAAAGTATAGTAAGATTTCAATGAAATTTGAAAAGAAGATCAATATAAGAAATATTAAAAAATTGAAGAGGATTTGAAGGAGAAAATACAAAGGATATTTGTTAGGATTTTATCTAGAATGGAAGTTATTATATTATTGATTAGGATTTGGTGTGAAATTTATTGATTGTGTAAAATATTATGTTATAAATAATAGTTTTTTAAAATTGTTTAGATATTGAGCACAATAGAATTGAGAGATAGAGTATGTAGAGTAGAGAGGATGATGATAATGATGCATTGATGGGAGGTTTGCCGCTTTGTTAAAATAAAGTTTCACTAATGTTGCATGATACGTAGTGATTAGCTTGTATCGAAAGTTTTCCCAACAACTAATATAGTGTTAAGTGGCGTGTTTCGTGAAACATTGATGATGACATATTTTGAGAGTAGCAGTAACAACGTAAGTGAAGATAACTTGAGTTTAAAGTCTTTGATATTATGTTACACAAATAGCCGTAGAATTTTTTTTTTTTAGATTTAAGATATATATTTATTAAGAATTAAGATTGATTATTGTATTTTTGTATTGAATTAGTGGATTGATTTATAAAGTTGTTGATCTAAGCAGGTAAGATCAATTAAACTATATTAATTTTACTGTATTTTTTGGTTTTTTACTTTGTTGATTCGATAAATCTAAAAGTAAATTATTTTCCAATAGATGTAGTGTTGAATAATTCAGATTTCAGAGACAACTTCACTAATAATATAAGACTATGTATAGAATGTTTATTTATATAATATTACTCTAAATTAAATGCAAAATACACAAAACACGTCATATAACTACCAAAACAAATATTTCTAGGCTAATTAACAGTTTTGACAAAACGTGCCAAATGCTTTCATATTTCCCATTCATTGTGTTTGACGAAAAGGAAGTAACGACGAATAAATCTAAAAACAAAGAAACGAATAATAGCAATAAACCTATACTTTATTGCAATTGGAGTTTTAAGATTCATTTCACATAAAGTTTCGCCGGATATTACATTTTAGCTTAACAAGACATTAATTTTAGGGTATATTTAATTACTAACTGTTTGACCCGTGCGATGCACGGGATTATAATAAAAAATAGCTTATTGATCATTATAAAAAATAAATAATAATTTATATAAATATATCTTATAGAAAATTAAGTATGTAAATTTATTTTAAAAATAAGTTGATAGGATAAAAATATATTTTTTTATTATGTCATAATCGAAAATATAAGATAAATTAGTCTGTCAGCAATATTTTTGAAGAATTTTAAGACAAATTGATACTTCTTGATTTATAAAATAGTTGTAATTATATTACTCAATTAAAAAAAATAAGTGTATCAAAATATTGAGGGGGAACTAAATCTATAACCTATAATATATTATACAATTATTTAAGACTCATTATATGAAAATTTTTCTATGTGTCATTCATAGAGAAAATTATACCCTATCATTTTCATAATCTTAATCATTAAATTAATTTTTAAAATTTAATTTACCTTATAATTATTAATTAATTTTTTAATCATACATTCATATCTTTCTTCCATTAACACAATAAAAATACGCTACAAAATTTCTGATTCAAAATTATTTCATATAAAAATAATAACTAATAATATAAATAAAATGACAATTGAACATATTATTAAATTATTAAATTTTTTATGTATAATTATTACAGTATTAGCTAATGATAACAAAACTATTATAATTACGCTACCATAAAAAGATGACAATTATAATTAACAATAATTTTATTGACCATGTGTAACTATTATATAACTATAAAAAAATCTATTATGTAAAAAAGATTATAATAAATCTTACAGTTTTTAAAAACACACACTAAATTACAAATTTTAAATATTAATATATATAGTTAATTTAATTTTAACATGATGTCATATTTCATCAAATGATATTAAGAATACCTTGTAATTTAAAAAAAATCATATATTCTATATATTTTATTTCTTTTTCAATACCATTAATCTACTGTGGAAGAAAATATCTATAAAAGAATATATTGCATCTCTTCATCTTTATATCAGATCTAACCTAACAAAATGCAAATTATGAAAGATAATTGCATTTTATGAAGTGATAACCCTAAGGAAAAATGTAATGATGATGATTTATAATAGTTGGCATAATTTATTGTTATCTATATGTTTTCTAACTCATTTCTTAAGTTTGAAAATCGAATAGATTAGTCACATCAAACTGGAAAATTTGAAGTCGCTACATAGACTTTGAATTGTTAGCCTTTCTAGCAATTTCTGACCAAGTATATGTCAATCAACTGTGAAACTTTCAAATGATATCATTTTCAATGGAGTCAATTTTTTCTCCTTTTCTTCTTTGGAGGTTTAAATGCAGAAGATTATGAGCAGTATTTTTTTTTTATATTGTTGACATGGCTCCTAAATGTAGAAAAAGAAATTTAAAATTATGGACACTTTTATTTGGCATGAATATTGATTGTTCTCTTTTATGTATTCTAGCTCATTTCTTAAGTTAGAAAATCATGTAAATCAGTCACATCAAATTGGAAAATTGATATTGGATTAGTCCGTATAGGAATTTCTCATGGATGATTTATTAGTCAAGTGGTGAGATTTCCCTAACTTAATCCATAGAAAAAATCAACATTGAACAAAATGGTTTCCTCAAGAATAAAAATGTATATTTTGTATTCCATCATTATTACAAATATAGGATAAATTAGTCCGTCAACAATAATTTTGAAGAATTTTATAACAAATTGATCCTTATCGATTTATAAAAGAGTAGTAATTATATTACTCAATAAGAAAAATCAGTACATTAGAATATTAAGGGGGAACTAAATCTATAATCTATAATATATTATACTATTATTTAAGACTCATTATATGGAAATTTTTCTATGTGTCATTCATAGAGAAAATTATACCCTATTATTTTCATAATCTTATTCATTAAATTAATTTTTAAAATTTGATTTACCTTATAATTATTAATTAACTTTTCAATCATACCTTCATATCTCTTTTCCATTAACACAATAAAAATACCAAGGTTAAGAAAACCGGACCGGGCATCGAACCGGTCAAGGTACTGGTTCAAAGGTTTAGAGGTCCAACTGGTTCAACCGGGGTTCAACCGGAATATAATAAAATATATATAAATATATATGTATAATTAATTAGAACATAAAAAAATATTAAATCATTAACATTAACATAATTAACACAAATATATATATATATATATATATATATATATATATATATATATATATATTCATAGGTTTATAAAAATAAACCTAATCCATATAAAATTTCTCTAGTTTTAGTCACACAATATGGTTACAAAAGTATTTGAAAACAATATTTGTTGGTTGACTAGCGAATTTTATGATGAGCAGCTCATGGATATTAGTATTTTTTTATTTTTGCTTTGTAACTGCTATAAAATATTAGTATTTAAGCTTTGAAACTAAAAAAAAAAAAAAATCAAAAGCTTCGGACCGGTTAGACCGGTCCGGTTCGCCGATTTTTCCCGGTTTTGACCAATTTTGACCGATTCTGAAATGCCTCAGTTTTCCCCACTCAACCTGATAGGCCAGCGTAGGTTCCCGGTCGGACCGGCCGGTCTGGTCCGGTTTTCTTAACTCTGAAAAATACGCTACAAAATATCTCATTCAAAATTATTTCATATGAAAATAATAAATAATAATATAAATAAAATGACAACTGAGCATATTATTGAATTATTAAATTTTTTATGTATAACTATTACAGTATTAACTAATGATAACAAAACTATTATAATTACGCTACCATAAAAAGCCGATTATTGTAATTAACGATAATTTTATTAACCATGTGTAACTATTATATAATTATGAAGAAACCTATTATCTAAAAAAAGATTATAATAAATATTACAGTTTTTAAAAACACACTCTAAATTAAAAATTTTAAATATTAATATATATAGTTAAGATTTAATTTTAACATGATGTCATATTTCATCAAACAATATTAAGTATACCTTGCAATTTTAAAAAAATCATATATTCTATATATTTTATTTCTTTTTCAATACCATTAATCTACTGTAGAAGAAAACATCTATAAAAGAAAATATTGCATCTATTCATCTTTATATCAAATCTAACCTAATAAAATGCAGTGAATGAAAGATAATTGCATTTTATGAAGTGATAACCCTAAGAAAAAATGTAATGATAATGATTTATAATAGTTAGCATAATTTATTGTTATCTAAATGTTTTCTAACCTATTTCTTAAGTTTCAAAATCGAATCGATTAGTCACATCAAACTGGAAAATTTGAAGTTGGTACATAGACTTTGAATTGTTAGTCTTCCTAGCAATTTCTCACCAAGTATATGTCAATCAAGTGTGAAACCTCCAAATGATGCCATTTTCAAAGGAGCCAGTTTTTTCTCCTTTTTTTTCTTTTGAGGTTTAAACGTAGAAGATTTTGAGCAGCAGTTTGTATATTGTTGACATGACTCCTAAATGTAGAAAAAGAAATTTAGAATCATGGACACTTTTATTTGGCATGAATATTGATTGTTCTCTTTTATGTATTCTAGCTCATTTCTTAAGTTAGAAAATCATGTAAATCAATCACATCAAATTAGAAAATTGATGTTGGATTAGTCCGTATAGGAATCTCTCATGGATGATTTATTAGTCAAGTGGTGAGACTTCCCTAACTTAATCCATAGAAAAAATCAACATTGAACAAAATGGTTTCCTCGAGAATAAAAATGTATATTTTGTATTCCATCATTATTACAAATATAGGATAAATTAGTCCGTCAGCAATAATTTTGAAGAATTTTATAACAAATTGATCCTTATCGATTTATAAAAGAGTTATAACTATATTACTCAATAAGGAAAATCAGTACATTAAAATATTGAGGGGGAACTAAATCTATAATCTATAATATATTATACTATTATTTAAGACTCATTATATGAAAATTTTTCTATGTGTCATTCATAAAGAAAATTACACCATATCATTTTCATAATCTTATTCATTAAATTAATTTTTAAAATTTAATTTACCTTATAATTATTAATTAATTTTTCAATTATACCTTCATATCTCTTTTCCATTAATACAATAAAAATACACTACAAAATATCTCATTCAAAATTATTTCATATGAAAATAATAAATAATAATATAAATAAAATGACAACTGAGCATATTATTGAATTATTAAATTTTTTATGTATAATTATTACAGTATTAGCTAATGATAACAAAACTATTATAATTACGCTACCATAAAAAGATGATTATTATAATTAATGATAATTTTATTGACCATGTATAACTATTTTATAATTATGAAGAAACCTATTATCTAAAAAAAGATTATAATAAATCTTACAGTTTTTAAAAACACACGCTAAATTACAAATTTTAAATATTAATATATATAGTTAAGATTTAATTTTAAAATGATGTCATATTTCATCAAACAATATTAAGAATACCTTGCAATTTAAAAAAAATTATATATTTTATTTCTTTTTCAATACCATTAATCTACTACGGAAGAAAACATCTATAAAAGAAAATACTGCATCTCTTCATCTTTATATCACATCTAACCTAACAAAATGCAGCGAATGAAAGATAATTGCATTTTATGAAGTGATAACCCTAAGGAAAAATGTAATGATGATGATTTATAATAGTTGGCATAATTTATTGTTATCTATATGTTTTCTAACTCATTTCTTAAGTTTGAAAATCGAATAGATTAGTCACATCAAACTGGAAAATTTGAAGTCGCTACATAGACTTCGAATTGTTAGCCTTTCTAGCAATTTCTGACCAAGTATATGTCAATCAACTGTGAAACTTTCAAATGATATCATTTTCAATAGAGTCAATTTTTTCTCTTTTTCTTCTTTGGAGGTTTAAATGCAGAAGATTATGAGCAGTATTTTTTTTTATATTGTTGACATGGCTCCTAAATGTAGAAAAAGAAATTTAAAATTATGGACACTTTTATTTGGCATGAATATTGATTGTTCTCTTTTATGTATTCTAGCTCATTTCTTAAGTTAGAAAATCATGTAAATCAGTCACATCAAATTGGAAAATTGATATTGGATTAGTCCGTATAGGAATCTCTCATGGATGATTTATTAGTCAAGTGGTGAGACTTCCCTAACTTAATCCATAGAAAAAATCAACATTGAACAAAATGGTTTCCTCGAGAATAAAAATGTATATTTTGTATTCCATCATTATTACAAATATAGGATAAATTAGTCCGTCAACAATAATTTTGAAGAATTTTATAACAAATTGATCCTTATCGATTTACAAAAGAGTTGTAATTATATTACTCAATAAGAAAAATTAGTACATTAAAATATTGAGGGGAAACTAAATCTATAATCTATAATATATTATACTATTATGTAAGACTCATTATATGAAAATTTTTCTATGCGCCATTTATAGAGAAAATTATACCGTGTCATTTTCATAATCTTATTCATTAAATTAATTTTAAAATTTAATTTACCTTATAATTATTAATTAATTTTCCAATCATACCTTCATATCTCTTTTCCATTAACACAATAAAAATACGCTACAAAATATCTCATTCAAATTATTTCATATGAAAATAATAACTAATAATATAAATAAAATGACAACTGAGCATATTATTGAATTATTAAATTTTTTATGTATAATTGTTACAGTATTAGCTAATGATAACAAAACTATTATAATTACGTTACCATAAAAAGACGATTATTATAATTGATGATAATTTTATTGACTATGTGTGACTATTATATAATTATGAAAAAACTTATTATCTACAAAAAGATTGTAATAAATCTTATAATTTTTAAAAACACACACTAAATTACAAATTTTAAATATTAATATATATAGTTAAGATTTAATTTTAACATGATGTAATATTTCATCAAACAATATTAAGAATACCTTGCAATTTTTAAAAAAAATCATATATTCTACATATTTTATTTCTTTTTCAATACCATTAATCTACTGTGGAAGAAAACATCTATAAAAGAACGTACTGCATCTCTTCATCTTTATATCAGATCTAACCTAACAAAATGCAGCGAATGAAAGATAATTGCATTTTATGAAGTGATAACCCTAAGGAAAAATGTAATGATGATGATTCATAATAGTTGGCATAATTTATTGTTATCTATATGTTTTCTAACCCATTCCTTAAGTTTGAAAATTGAATAGATTGGTCACATCAAACTTGAAAATTTGAAGTTGGTGCATAGACTTTGAATTGTTAGTCTTCATAGCAATTTCTCACCAAGTATATTTTGTATTCCATCATTATTAAAAATATAGGATGTAACACCCCAATTACTTTGGTTAATTAATGGATAGTTAATCATTCATAATTAATTTAGCATCTCAGTAAAATTTGTTTTCCTTCTTGTGTTTCCTTTTGACATTTAAACTTCAAAACGGATTAATTAAATAATCTTTACTTGGAATTAGAGGTGTGTGAAAATAATATATTTTTTTTTATGGGTGTTTTATATTTATTCTAGTGATTTTGTTTGTGAAATTCCTAGGTTATCCTTATTTATATATATATCTAACTGTCAAACTACTGTTCTCACATACACCCACACTTTAAAAAAAAAAAAAGAAAACAAAAACACAAATCCCATTTTTTCCCCTCCCCTTCACGGTACACACACACACACACACACACTTCTTTCTATTCCTTCTTCCATTTCTTCATCTTCTTCCTTTCTTTCTCTCCATTTTCATCCACCATCTCAACCTTATAAATCCTTCAATTCTTCACCAAATCCAACAAATAAATACACTTTTCCATAGCTCTTCCACCTAACAAACACAAATCCAGCATCAGTTTTTCAAGAAAAAGCTTCCTTCTACCTGTTCTAGAGTAGACAAAATTCGGGTAGAAAGGAAAGAAGGAGCTTTTGTTTCCTTACTTGGGATATTAAACTTCAAGGAGCTTGTGGTTGTCTAGATCTTCAATAAAGATCATCTTTTGGGTAGGGGTTTATGTTTAAACTTGTTTATTTATGATTTTGTTAAGAAATCTTGAGTTTTGATGAATGATTATGCATGAAAAATCAAAAGAAATTGTATGTTGTTGTTGAAATTTTCGGATTTATGCAGACAGCTCAGTTTTGTATGATTTAATTCACATAGATAGAGATAATATTTTGAGCTAAAATTTTTATATGATGAAGCTAACATATGGAGGTATCTTCAGTATTTTTATTGAGGTATTTAGGTGACGTTTTCTATTTTTAAAAATTCAGAAACCGTGAAGATTTCAGTTTCGGTATGAACAGTAATTTCCGAAGCACTGAATTTGTATAAGTTTTTTACTATACCAAATGATCTAATTTCGACTTTAAATTTTTACAGGATGTTGTGGACATCTTGAAGTTAAACCAGTAATTTTTGTATGAGTTAATATGATCATTTGACAGGGCAATAAAATTGGGAACTATGGTTGTTGGCTGTAAATAGGGGATTTCTGACCTCTGAATTTGTCTAATTATTTTAGCATAGTTAGAGAATAATTCTTGCTTTGAAATTTTTACAGGACCTTGTGGACACATTGAAGTGTCTTAGATAATTTTTATAGCCTCTGAATTCATTACTTGATATGATAATAAATTTGTGTTACAAGGTGTGAAAAATGCATGAAAATTGAGTAAATGTATATGCAATGTGTTTGATAAAATTTCTAAATGAGAGTAAAGGTTGTTTGGGACTGAGTTTCTACATGTTTGTTGGAAACAAAAAAAGTGGAGTTTAGATGAGTTTTGGTTTATCATATAGTGACATTTTAGTCTTAGCATAATGAATGATTGGTTATTAATACTTACTCTTACCTGTTGAGTTGTTATGGTTATTTTCTTTTATCATCTTAAAGGAAAGGACTTTAGAATTCATTATTGAAACTTATGCTTGCATGGCTTATGAGAAAAAGAATAACTTTGAGGAAAAAGGAAAAGCAGGAAGAACTAAGCAAAAGGAAATTAGCATTATGACATAAAGATTAAAGGTCGATTTATGTCGACAAAGAGGGTTCTGACACTGAATCGTTTTAAGGACCAGTGACGACTGGGTATTTACTTTCTTTATAGTGCACATAAGGGTTTCAGTGTCGGTTCGTATTAAGGAATTGGTGTCTACCAGTTAAGTATAAGCTTATAGCTTTTAAAGTATCTAACCAGAATTAATTGAGAGGAAAGAACAGTGAGATGAATAGGAAGGATAGAAATACGAAAGTTATGAGGTAGATAAGACTAAATAAAAAGATCTTAATTATGATGTATTTGATGTCTTATATCAGAATAGCCATTTATGTATGTTGTGACATTTAATGAATGAACCTAGTATATTTCCATGTAAGCATGTCTCTTTAATTATATTAATAAAGTTCCTTCATACATGCATATACTTATCATGCCAAGACCATGCTAAAAGACACCTCTACCTTGATAAAGATTGTTTGCGAAATTCTAAAATCGAACCTCATAATTGTATGTAAATGATTTCAAAAGAAACCAAGGTAGACTAGAGATGATAATGATGTCATGTTAATTGCATATGTTCCTACTGAGATTTCAATTGATTTCTCACCCCTCTTCTTTTTTTCCATATCATCTCTAGATGAGCAGGTAGATCCTGATGCAAAGACTTAGTTGCTGAAATATTGTTGTTTTTGCTGAAGTATAGTTGCTTTTTTGTTACTTGGAGACTGTGCTATATTACTAGATCTTAACTTTGTATTTGGATCATGAGATCTTTCTCCTTATATGTTTTGTATCTTGTGACTTGAGGTTATGACTTAGTATATTCTTAGCTGGTTTGACCCATGTGGCTGTTTATCTTTGATATTACATTACTATGTTATGTTATGGATTAAATGGCACTGTGTGCCTTATAATGATGATATATGATATGTTGAAGTATTGTATTTTGAAAAGTATGTTGAGCTATGAATGACTGGTTACCCTGTTTATGATTTTCTGTCTTGTAGGAACATGGTATTTACGCCGTTATCATGCCGAATTTTCATTAGAATGCTTAGCAATATTTTATGTCAAATGTTGAAAAGCTCACGAAATAGGACGTGATTCCTTGGTATTCATTTTTATGCAAACTCGAGCACATAGAAATGAGTACTAGGGAGTTACATAGGATAAATTAGTCCATCAACAATAATTTTGAAGAATTTTATGGCAAATTGATCTTTATCGATTTATAAAATAGTTGTAATTATATTACTCAATAAGAAAAATAAGTACATTAAAATATTGAAGGGAAACTAAATCTATAATCTATAATCCATAACATTAATATTTAAGACTCATTATATGAAAAGTTTTCCATATATCATTCATAGAGAAAATTATGCTCTATCATTTTCATAATCTTAATAATTAAAGTAAGTTCTTAAATTTATTTATCTTATAATTATTAATTAATTTTTCCAATCATACCTTTATATCTTTCTTCTATTAACACAATAAAAATACCCTACAAAATATCTTCTTCCAAATTATTTAATATGAAAATAATAACAAATTATATAAATAAAATGATAATTGAGGGTATTATTAAATTATTAAAATTTTATATGTATAATTATTATAGTAGTAGTTAACGATAACATAACTATTGTAATTATGCTTCTACAAAAAGAAGACTATTATAATTAATGATAATTTTATTGACTATGGGTAATTATATAATTATAAAAAAGCTATTATATAAAAAATATTATAATAAATCTTACAATTTTTAAAAACACACACTAAATTATAAATTATAAATATTAATATCTATAGTTAAGATTTAATTTTAATGTGATGTCACATATCATCAAATGATATTAAGAAAACCTTGTAATTTTTAAAAAATAAAAATCATGTATTCTATATATTTTATTTCTTTTTGAATATTATTAATCTGTTGTGGAAGAAAACATCTAGAAAAGAAAGTATTTCATGCCTTTATCTTTATATCACATCTAACTTAACAAAATGCAGCGAATGAAGGATAATTGTATTTTATGAAGTGATAACTCTAATGAAAAATATAGTTATGATGATTTATAATATTTGGCATAATTGATTATTATCTATATGTTTTATAACTCATTCCTTAACTTTGAAAATTAAACAAATTAGTCACATAAAATTGGAAAATTTAAAGCTGGTGCATAGACTTTGAATTGCTGGTCTTCCTAGCAATTTCTCACTAAGTATATGTCAATCAAGTGTGAAGCTTCTAAGTGATATCATTTTCAATGGAGTCGATTTTTTTAAAATTATATATAGTTTTAAATGTAAAATTTTTCTCTTTTATTTTCTTTGGAGTTTCAAATGCAGAAGATTATAAACAGCCTTTTACGTTGTTGACATGGCTTCTAAATGTAGAAGAAAAAAATTAAAATCACGGACACTTTTTGTAACATCCCCTACTGCTTTATGGATTGACGTCTGTCCCCACAAACCAACACGGGTCCTTTCAGCATGCTTTGTCCTCACTCGCACACTTCCTGGAAAGTTTTCCCAGGAGGTCACCCATCCCAAAATTACCCCAGGTCAAGCACGCTTAACTGTGGAGTTCTTTCGATTTAGACTCTAGAAAGAAGATGCATCTTGTTGGTATAGGTAGTACAAATCAATTCATATAAGCCCTCCTCAACTGTATAGTCTCATACCTATACAGTTTCAGGATCCCTCTCATTCGGGTGTGTAATCGGTTCATTCATGTACCCCTTCGCTTAGAGGACCTTGTGAGGAGCCGCTCCTTGTCCGTGCCCTCTTTGCACCGGCGATCACTCCTCGTCCTCGTCCCCGGGCATTACATGACGAGGACAAGGAGCGGCTCCTCGCAAGGTCCTCTAAGCGGAGGGGTACATGAATGAACCGATTGCACACCCGAATGAGAGGGATCCTAAGACTGTATAGGTATGGGACTATACAGTTGAGGAGGGCTTATATGAATTGATTCGTACTACCTATATCAACAAGATGCATCTTCTTTTCGGTAGCCCAAACTGAAAGAACTCCACAGTTAAGCGTGCTTGACCTGGGGTAATTTTGGGATGGGTGACCTCCTGGGAAAACTTCCCAGGAAGTGTGCGAGTGAGGACAAAGCATGCTGAAAGGACCCGTGTTGGTTTGTGGGGACAGTCGTCAATCCATAAAGCAGTAGGGGATGTTACACTTTTATTTAGCATAAATATTGATTGTTCTCTTTTATGTATTCCATCCCATTTCTCAAGTTAGAAAATTATGTAAATTAGTCACATTAAATTGGAAAATTGATGCTAGATTAGTCTTTATAGCAATTTTTCACCGATGATTTATCAGTTAAGTGAAGAGACTTCTCCTAACTTAATCCATGAGAAAAATAATATCGAACAAAATGGTTCCTCAAGAATAAAGATATATATTTTGTGTTATGTTATAATTAAAAATATAGGATAAATTAGTCTATATTCAATATTTTTGAAGAATTTTCGGATAAATTAACCTTTTTCGATATATAAAATAGTTGTAATTATACTACTCAATAAGAAAAATAAGTCTATCAAAATATTGGGGAGGAACTAAATTTATAATCTATAGTCTATAATATTAATATTTACTATTTACTACATGAAAAGTTTTTTATGTGTCATTCATAAAGAAAATTATGCCTTATCATTTTCATAATCTTGATAATTAAAGTAAGTTTTTAAATTTAATTTACCTTATAATTATTAATTTTTTTTCCAAGCATATCTTCATATCTCTCTTCCATTAACACAATAAAAATACTCTACAAAATATCTCATTCAAAATTATTTAATATGAAAATAATAACAAATAATATAAACAAATGATAATTGAATGTATTATTATATCATTATAATTTTACATGTTTAATTATTGTTATTTTAGTTAATGATAACAAAACTATTATAATTATTCTATCACAAAAAGAAGACTGTTATAATTAACAATAATTTTATTGATAATGTGTAGCTATTATATAATTATATAAAAAATTATTATAATAAACATATTATAATAGCTTTTTATATAATTATATAATAGTTATACATGGTCAATAAAATTATCATTAATTATAATTGTCTTCGTTTTTGGGGCAATGTAATTATAATAGCTTTGTTGTCATTAGTTAATTCTATAACAATTATACATATAAAATTTTAACGATATAATGATACGTTCAATTATCATTTTATTTACATCATTTGTTAATATTTTTATATTAAATAATTATGAATGAGATATTTTGTAGAGTATTTTTATTGTGGTAATGGAAAAGAGATATGAATGTATGATTCAAAAATATTAATTAATAATTATAAAGTAAATTAAATGTAAAAACTTATTTTAATTATTATGATTATAAAAATAGTGGGGCATAATTTGCTCTATGAATGACACATGAAAAACTTTTCATGTAATGAGTCTTAAATATTAGTGTTATAGATTATTGTAAATAAGTAATTGGAAATAATACATTCCTATATTTGTTATGAGTTTTATAAAATATTTCTCGACTGTTAATTATTCTATGGAAAAATATTTTCCTATAATTTAGTGAAATCTCATTCCCAAATTGAAGGGTGATAAATAAAATTTCTCATGACTTGGGAATCATAATTATTGAGTATAATTACTAAATTATCCTTCAATTATTTAACTTTTATTTCTTTTTATGATTGTGTTAAAGGTATTCTGGAAATTATGATATATATTCTCAGGAATATATGTTATAAAATAAACGAGTTTTAAATTTATTCCCGAGAATCTTAATAAATAATCTCAAGAATGTTTAATATTAAATAAATAATTTTTTAAAGATATCCGGATATAATATTTTCAAAAATATCATTCCCAAAAATATAATTCCTGAAAACCTAATTTCAAACCTCATAACAAACACTCATAAGTTATTTTATTTTTCGGTGTACTTCCATCTTCTTCTTCTGCAGCACAGCATAATTGAGTCATCCGGTAAAATTTAAGCCAAGCTCTATATTAAATTTGTATTATGATAGACACAGTTTAAATTTATATATTATCATGGAACATTTTCTTATTATATTATATAATGCATTAAGTTATTCAAATAGTTAGTGTTTATATATAGAGTTTAATTTTTATGTCCTGACAGTATAAAATATTTTTATACTATTATCTAATCATATATTATTATATCAATAAAAATAAGTCTCACATTACTACTTATAAAATCAAGTAAATATGATAAGTTGATTGAATGATAATATAAAATTTTGTTAATGCATAAAAATTAAACTCTTATATATAATTGTCTCAAAAGCTAAACTTCTATAATAATAACTTAACAATACATTATTGAATCATAATATAAAAGAATTATAAACCGATCATATATTTAAGTCAAATTAATTTTTTTAAAACAAGTTTATTTACATCGCTTATCTCTTAAATTTGGTAAAGGCATCAAGGAACACGGACCAATATGAATTATCGTACGTGATTCAAGTCTTCCCTCATCTCTTTTGGTCGAGATAATGTTTTCCTATGGGTATTTTATGAATTTGGAGGATTTCCGCACCGTCGACTAAGATTTCCTACAATTTTTATAATCCAAAATCCCTTTAAATCTTAGTTGAAATGTCAGAATTAAATATTGTAACTCCCTAGTACTCATTTCTATGTGCTCGAGTTTGCATAAAAATGAATACCAAGGAATCACGTCCTATTTTGTGAGCTTTTCAACATTTGACATAAAATATTGCTAAGCATTCTAATGAAAATTCGGCATGATAACGGCGTAAATACCATGCTCCTACAAGACAGAAAAATCATAAACAGGGTAACCAGTCATTCATAGCTCAACATACTTTTCAAAATACAATACTTCAACATATCATATATCATCATTATAAGGCACACAGTGCCATTTAATCCATAACATAACATAGTAATGTAATATCAAAGATAAACAGCCACATGGGTCAAACCAGCTAAGAATATACTAAGTCATAATCTCAAGTCACAAGATACAAAACATATAAGGAGAAAGATCTCATGATCCAAATACAAAGTTAAGATTCAGTAATATAGCACAGTCTCCAAGTAATCTAAAAAGCAACTATACTTCAAAAAACAACAATATTTCAAAGAACTAACTCTTTGCATCAGATCTACCCGCTCATCTAGAGATGATATGGAAAAAAAAGAAGAGGGGGGAGGAATCAATTGAAATCTCAGTAGGAACATATGCAATTAACGTGACATCATTATCATCTCTAGTCTACCTTGGTTTCTTTTGAAATCATTTACATACAATTATGAGGTTCGATTTTAGAATTTCGCAAACAATCTTTATCAAGGTAGAGGTGTCTTTTAGCATGGTCTTGGCATGATAAGTATATGCATGTATGAAGGAACTTTATTAATATAATTAAAGAGACATGCTTACATGGAAATATACTAGGTTCATTCATTAAATGTCACAACATACATAAATGGCTATCCTGATATAAGACATCAAATACATCATAATTAAGATCTTTTTATTTAGTCTTATCTACCTCATAACTTTCAGTATTTCTATCCTGCTCCTATTCATCTCACTGTTATTTCCTCTCAATTAATTCTGGTTAGATACTTTAAAAGCTATAAGCTTATACTTAACTGGTAGACACCAATTCCTTAATACAAACCGACACTGAAACCCTTATGTGCACTATAAAGAAAGTAAATACCCAGTCGTCACTGGTCCTTAGAACGATTCAGTGTCGGAACCCTCTTTGTCGACATAAATCGACCTTTAATCTTTATGTCATAATGCTAATTTCCTTTTGCTTAGTTCTTCCTCTTTTCCTTTTTCCTCAAAGTTATTCTTTTTCTCATAAGCCATGCAAGCATAAGTTTCAATAATGAATTCTAAAGTCCTTTCCTTTAAGATGATAAAAGAAAATAACCATAACAACTCAACGGGTAAGAGTAAGCATTAATAACCAATCATTCATTATGCTAAGACTAAAATGTCACTATATGATAAACCAAAATTCATCTAAACTCCACTTTTTTTTGTTTCCAACAAACATGTAGAAACTCAGTCCCAAACAACCTTTACTCTCATTTAGAAATTTTATCAAACACATGGCATATACATTTACTCAATTTTCATGCATTTTTCACACCTTGTAACACAAATTTATTAGCATATCAAGTAATGAATTCAGAGGCTATAAAATTATCTAAGACACTTCAATGTGTCCACAAGGTCCTGTAAAAATTTCAAAGCAAGAATTATTCTCTAACTATGCTAAAATAATTAGACAAATTCAGAGGTCAGAAATCCCGTATTTACAGCCAACAACCATAGTTCCCAATTTTATTGCCCTGTCAAATGATCATATTAACTCATACAAAAATTACTGGTTTAACTTCAAGATGTCCACAACATCCTGTAAAAATTTCAAGACGAAATTAGATCATTTGGTATAGTAAACAAATTATACAAATTCAGTGCTTCAGAAATTACTGTTCATACCGAAACTGAAATCTTCACGGTTTCTGAATTTTTAAAAATAGAAAACGTCACCTAAATACCTCAATAAAAATACTGAAGATACCTCCATATGTTAGCTTCATCATATAAAAATTTTAGCTCAAAATATTATCTCTATCTATGTGAATTAAATCATACAAAACTGAGCTGTCTGCATAAATCCGAAAAATTTCAACAACAACATACAATTTCTTTTGACTTTTCATGCATAATCATTCATCAAAACTCAAGATTTCTTAACAAAATCATAAATAAACAAGTTTAAACATAAACCCCTACCCAAAAGATGATCTTTATTGAAGATCTAGACAACCACAAGCTCCTTGAAGTTTGATCTCCCAAGTAAGGAAACAAAAGCTCCTTCTTTCCTTTCTACCCAAATTTTGTCTGCTCTAGAACAGGTAGAAGGAAGCTTTTTCTTGAAAAACTGATGCTGGATTTGTGTTTGTTAGGTGGAAGAGCTATAGAAAAGTGTATTTATTTATTGGATTTGGTGAAGAATTGAAGGATTTATGAGGTTGAGATGGTGGATGAAGATGGAGAGAAAGAAAGGAAGAAGATGAAGAAATGGAAGAAGGAAAAGAAAGAAGTGTGTGTGTGTGTGTACCGTGAAGGGGAGGGGAAAAAATAGGATTTGGGATTTTGTTTTCTTTTTTTTTTTTTAAAGTGTGGATGTATGTGAGAACAGTAGTTTGACAGTTAGATATATATATAAATAAGGATAACCTAGGAATTTCACAAACAAAATCACTAGAATAAATATAAAACACCCATAAAAAAAAATATATATTATTTTCACACACCTCTAATTCCAAGTAAAGATTATTTAATTAATCCGTTTTGAAGTTTAAATGTCAAAAGGAAACACAAGAAGGAAAACAAATTTTACTGAGATGCTAAATTAATTATGAATGATTAACTATCCATTAATTAACCAAAGTAATTGGGGTATTACAAATATTCTGTAAAATAAATTGAAAGCGAAATTGTCAACCTAGTTTAATTGTTACAGGCCAAGCAAATTGTAACGCGCTAATTCGCAAATTAGCCTATTAACGAGTAAACACCCATTTATGTGAAATCTATAAATTAATTTTTTAGTTCATAAAATTGTAAAATCTGAGTTATTTCTAAATCTCAAAAATCAAACTGACTCATGTAAATAATTTCAGCACTAACCTGAACATTTAATTACTTGATATTAACGCACCAAATATTTATTTCATTAAAAAGTTGTATTGTTTTAACTACTTTTCTTTTGTTTATACGAATCTTTACGCATCATAAAATTTCAAGCCAATTATTTCAATCCAAATTAATGTTAAAATAGAATCTAAAATTCAAAAAAAAAATATTATAACATTAAAAAAGATCTAAAATAATGGATTGGCGCATAAATCCGTTAACGCATAGATTAATACAAGCCAAATGAGTTGGTGTTTTTCCTGGCTTATTCAAGATGTGAGACAACTCATTACAAAGTAGTGTTGCGTTTTTTTTTTTTTTTTTTTTTGTAAAGTAGTGTTGCGTTTTAAGCCATCTCAAACAGGATCACTGTGAATTAGGGACTCATTTGACATCTCCCATACAATGGCAGAGCCAGAAATTTTAGAGGAGATAGGTCAAATTAATTAATATAAAATAAATTGTTATATAAGAAGTATAAAATGAGTTACTAGATAGTATTTTTTTCATACAAATTATTAATAAATTATGATTTATTTCATCATTTATTCTCTTTTTTCTCTTAACAAAAGAGTTAATAATTTTTTTAAAACATCTCTTAGACTTAAAATAAAAATTTTTTGCATATTAATATATTAGGTAACATCAAAATAAAGCATCGATCATAAATAACTAATTAGTAAGTAGAACCTCCACTAAGTGGTTAAAATGAGTCAATAAGAGAAAAATCTTAAAAATTAAATTTGAGAAACATTTATATATTTCTTACTTTTATATCATACCTGTTATTATATTAAAAAAAATTATTATTTATTTTATATATTATATATAAAGATTATTTAATATTTTAGGGGATCATAATATAAAACATACATATAATTATACAATAAATATGAAAAATTTTGTGTGTGTCCTCCGCCCCCACAAGATTAGATTTGACAGTTTAAAATATAATAGTAAAATTATTCTGAATATTTTAAATATTTAATTATTTATGATTTTAATTTATATGTTTGATAAGCATTTAATGTTTTGATCAAATAAAAAATAATAAATATACTCAAAAAATTATTTTGAATATTATTTTATTATATACATACAAGTTATATTAGAAATTACATATTGTTTATTTGTATTTTAAATAATTATTTTTGTTATTTTCATAAATATAAAAACACGAGAGACAGAAAAATAAAGAGAAAAAGTCTTTATAAATCAAAGCTTTGTCAAATTTGTTTCATGACAAAATAAATCTACTTATTTTGATAAAGTCTGAATTGTGAAGAAATTAGTTACCATTGTTACATGGTGGAACCTTCCTAAGCAACCAAAAAGGAAGTTCAATCAAACTTTAATTCCATATCCTAAAAGTTTAATCAAACTTTATATATCATTTTGATATATAAAAGGTTTCAATAAATAAACTAAAACAATTAGTTATACTAGACAATTGATAATGTTATAATATATTGTATTAGTTTCTACATTCAGATTTGATATAGTGTGTCAAACGGCCGTAGATTAACTTTTTATTTATCTCAACTCATTCATAACAAATATTTCAAAAACACGTTATTAGAAATATTGGAGTTTTTCTAATAACATTGTACCAAAGTATGTTAATAATTACAAGGCAGCTAAATTTTCACTTTTTATTTCTTTGTATAATGTAAGGTCAAAATAAACTTTATTTCTATGTGGTTGATAGAATATATTTGGATGATATTTTATGATTTTAAAATACAAAAAAAAATGTTCATAAAGGATAGATCAAGGAGGTAAGTAATATTAATAATTTAAAATGAACATATAATTTTAAATTATAGTAGTGCAATTCTTATAAGAAAATTATATAACTCTCCTACTTACAACTACACAAGAATTAATCTTATAACTAGGTCAAATAGACTCAACATACAATATAAGTTGTGATCTTTAAAAATAAACAAAGAAATTAAACTTGCTACCGCCTACGGCTACCATCCACCCAAATATAATAACAATCAAAAGTTCTATTATATATGGTCACAGCTTATATGCCTTCTCATATACGTGCTGCCGCTGGTGCACCAAATTCGACCAAATGTATAGGAAGGATATGTACTTAGCAAACGGCAGTGCTTGTACTTATTTAGAAAATAATTTTATTTTAAAATGCGATGACTTGTAAATTATAAGGAATATCCATTGCTTCAATGTCACAAATGTTTTATTTAATTTTTGCATTAAACTAGTGTTCGAATAGTGCTAAATAAGTTAAATTAAGTAAAAAAAAGCAATGCTAAATAAATAACTAAATATTTTTTGAGAGTATTTTCTCATCTAACATGTGGAAGCTAATCTTTCATATTATAGTCAGGTTCTGAGTGAAGACCCTTCCCAATGATTATTTTTTACCTTACACATGAATAAAGGGATCAAACTCAAACATTATGGTTAAAGTACCCAAAACTTGATCTTCCACTAGGACCAAAACTTAGTTGGTACTAAATACATATATATTAAAAATTGGATTAATCTACCCATCTCTTAGGTTTGCTTAATTTTTAATTAGGTTCCTCTAATTTAGAATTTTTTTTTATCAAGTACTTATTTATCGTTAAAAAATTTGTAATCAAAGTGTTTGGGTTTTTAATTTTTTGTTACGATGAGTACTCAGAAACTTGATCACAACGATTTTTATAATATAAGAACTTAATTTTTAAAAAATTAAACTATAGGGATATGAAAATTGATGAAATTATAAAGACATTCAAATTGATTAAACCTATATTTAAATCTTCCATTAATATTTATTTTATTAAAATATGCATATCTCCTATAAATTAAATTTAAATTTAATGTCTTTTTTTATTAGTATATATATAATTCAATGAATGTACATGAAATGCAAAATTCAACGTATTTGGCCTTAATATTTTCATAAAAAGTTTAATGTACAATGATTTGACTTCTCCAAAATGCAAAAATTGAGTCACGAATCATTTCGCCTAAAATGGAGGCATATGAAGTGTGAACAATAATGTTATTAACCAATACTACTTACTAGAACTATATGTCAGAATATTTTCTAAGACTCCAGGATGATGGTAGAATTCGTCAAATAAGTGAAGATCTCTTGTTCATCTAACAACTAGAAGTATAATATTTCACATTATTCAAATAACAGATCTAACAACAAGATTCTTACTTAATTTACGTATTTTCATAAAAAAATAAATGTAATGATATAAACAAGTATATTTTCAAGAGGTACTTCAAGTGGGATGAATGTTTTTATAAAAGTTACAAAGAAATATAGAAGATATTTTTCTGACAGATAAGATTATTAGATAAATAAAAAATAATAATGATAAACATAATTCCCAATGATGATATATTTGTGTAGTAATTATTTACAGATCTTTTGACAATTTTAATTTGCAAATTATATTTTGCGGTTATTTATTTGTTCTTCACACCGATGGATTCTGGGAAAGCTCTAAATAAACAAGGGATATATCGCCCAAAATTTCCATATCAAAAGTGTTTAAGTCTTTTAAGAGCAAGCCTAAAAGGTCTGATCAATATGGGCTAGTACGTACTGATATATACTATTTCTTCAATCATTATTCATTTTTACTACAACTGCTTTGTATGTTTATTTTACATATTTGGTTGCAAGGACTTTAGTTGATATAGAGCTTCTATCCCAAAATTTTCAATTAATTGTGAAAACATAGATTTAGAAAGTTATTAAAATAATTAGTGTAAAAAAATTATACAAATATCTAATTATATTATATGTTGTCACGTAACAAAATTAATTATTTGACATAACCATTTATCCTGGGACGGATCAAGGCGTGAGAGGGGCTATGCCCCCATAACAAGTTTGAAATTTTATTAATAGTTATATAGATATTTATATTTTTGAACCCGCTATTTTAATGAAATTGATCTAATATTAGCTTTAAATGGGATAAAGTAATAAAATACAATGCAATCAACTTGTTCTTATGTTAATATATTATTCTTGTCTCCACTGTTAGAATTTTCTATTTCCATCACTCCATTTATACTATTTTAGAAGTCTTATAACTAGAATCGTATAATTAAATGATAGTATAAATTTTTTTTATAATGATAATATATCAAATTTGATCTTTAAAATTAATTAAAATGTAAATTTTTTCAACTTTACTAAAGATACAAAAAGTTTTTGGGTGATGTAAGAAAGAAAAGTCCAAAAGAATTAACCAAAGATGATGAAATCTAAAAGACTTATATAAGCATTTTATCCCACAGCCTATAGGTTTGCACAACACAAAAATGGTAGAGGAAAATTTCTGACTCATCAAACAAACTTTACTAGTTAACAATTGATAATTTTAGTAATTTATTGAGTTTAATTTATATGTATTATAATGTAAAATTTATTCTATATCATCCAATCAAATTGTCCAAATTACATATTTTTTAAATAATGATATGTGAGACTCAACTATTTTTACTTATGTGATGACACCTATTTAAATAGTATTGTAAAAAATATAAGAGAAAAAATATTGTCGTCAATGAATCAAAATTATCTAATTTATTTATCATTTTGACTGAGTGACACATTGCATATTATTCAACCTATTATAAATTTTCAACTGATTCGCAAGTTGCAAGAATTTTTCAGATTCATAATTCTTCATTTTAACTACTTTTTGAAAATATAGTGATGTTGAAGGGTAATTTTTTTCAATATGGTGGGGAAGGTAAAATTTGTCATGATATGGGTTAGTTTGGCTAATCACATGGTTATGGTGTATGAAATCCCGCCAATGACAGGATTTCGCGAAATCTCACCAATGGTAGAATTTCGCTAGTAAAATATTACTTTTTAATTCAAAACTTGCCGACGACAAGATTTAAAAAATAAAAAATATTATTTTTTAAACCAAATCTCGCCAATGACAAGATTTGAAAAATGAAAAATATTATTTTTTAAATTAATGGCAAGATTTGCACACCATATTTATATAAATTTTTACACAATCTCATAAATGAGGAATTATTAAATTGACATACCATATCAAAAATAAAAAACCGACGTTGAAAGCCACCGAATAATAACCTATGCAATTAAAATGTCAAATTAGATATTACCAAAAAAAAAATGTCAAATTAGAACTATAACTAAACTTGTTTCAGCAGCCCCAAAAAAGTAAAAACCTTTCGATTCCGCTGCTTCAAAACGCAAAAGCAAAACCACAGAATACATTTGATGGCGCCTACTTAAAGACGTGGATGGGACACGGAACACAAGAGAGTCGAAGAAGTAGAAAAAGAAGGAGGGGAGAAGGGAGAATGTTCGCATGAGCGAGATTTCCGCGTGGCACGTGAGGGCCGCAAAGTGTGAATCCAAACACATCACGTGGGTCCCACGAGTGTCCGTGTGGACCCCACCTCTGCTCCTTTTCACATGCTGTTGCTGTTGCTGTCGTTGTTGGCGTGAACCGCGCTGGGCTGCGTCAGCGTCGCCGCAATTATTGCTCCAAAGGGTGAAAGGAAAACCAAACTCGTTCCTAAGCTTAGCTCCACACCTGCGGTGTTTCCGTTACTCAAGCGACCACACCATACTCACACTGATGTCATTTCATTTCGCCCTTTCTTATTATTGTAATCCTAATGTAATTTCCATTTTATCTATTACCATTTTATATTAATTGTATTCATTAATATTATTTCTAAAATATCCTTAAAATAATTTTAATTATTAACTTTTTTATTTATAACATATCTAAATGTCCTTAATTAAAAAATTATTTATATTTATAAATAATATATAGTTATTATGATATTTTAAATTTATTTTTAATAATTGTACTAATTAATATTACACAAAAAAATTAACTGTAATTACAAAAATTAAGTTAAACTTGGATGTATTAAAGTAAATACATATGACATTGTCTAGTATGTCTTCTTATTAATTTAACAAAGCTTTTTACTATCATTTTTACTTATGTTCTTTTGGTGTTGCAGAGGAAAAAATTGCTTAATGACTTTTGATGATTTTTTTTTATGGAGTTGCAATATTATAAAAAAAATGTATTAATTTTTGCATAAGTAAGACTTAAAAAAGTGGTATATTTTATATTTGATTAAATTTGCAAGTTATTTGAATTTGATTTTACTGTATTTTTTAATTCAAGTTAAATATTATGTTTAATTGTAATTAATTAATTTTTTAATATTAATTAGTGTAATTAATAATAGTGCATGTTTATTTGCTGGTTATTATAATAGTGCCATTGAATAAATCCAAATTAAATCTAAATAAAAAAAATAATAGTCCAATGAATGCACAGTATTATTTTCAGGGTTAAATGCATTTTATTCCCCTATACTTTAGATCATGTGCAATTTCTCCTGACTTTTTATAATGTGCAATGCTACCTCTATAATTTACAAATAGTGCAAATGACCCTTGTGTCAACTTTCCATCCATTTACACCATTAAGTTTACATGTATCAATCATGTGACCATATTTTGGACTAAAATACCCTTTAATTTTAATAAAATTTCCCAATCCACCTGTACTCCCTCCCTCGTATTCTCCACCCAGTTGCCTCACTTGAGACATTCATTCTTCTTTATTTTCATTCACTCACACAACACAAATTAACTATTTAACTCACAAATTCCTTACACCCAAACCAAATGGCTTCTTTTTTCATCTCTTATCTTCTTCCGCCACCCTCCTCCTATGTCGACACTTCATCCTCTCATTCCCTCACCATAGCCCATCCTCATACTTCGTGCATTCTAAGATCTGAGAGATCTTTATTCCCGCCCTAAGCTCCATCATTACAGAAGGCAAGATCGTCCCCTAGTGCGCCATTCTCAGATCTGGTTTAGGCTGTGAACATGGTGGCTCGCAGCAGCTTGCGATGTGTGGAGCAAGGCAGCGATCGTGGTGGTCTTCACAGATGTCGCGGGTCATGAGAGAGGGAACAGTTGCAGTGGCCGTTTGCCCACAAGGCATTGATGCTGGTGGCTACTGGTGCGAGTAGGTGAAGGTGAGTGCCATGGTGCTTAAGGGACCGCAACAATGAGTTCACGGTGAAGCCATGGTAGGGGATGACATTTCCTCTCCCTCCAAAGCCTTGTTCTGATTTTGTCTTTTAGCTGCTTGTTTTTTTTTTTTTTTGTTATGGTATGTAAAACTTCGGTTGCATTAGTTAGGTTCTGTGATGGGCATCATTTTGCTTTCTGATGAGTTTGGATTTTGGTTTTGATTATGGACTGTAGGCACTATCTTTGTTATGATGGGTAGGTGTTGTATTGTTTTGGGTGAAAGAGAGAAGAAGGATAAGGGTTTAATGTTGGCTTGGGTTTGGAAAATTTGATTAAAATTGGAGAATATTTTTGTCTAAATTATGGTCATGTGACGGCACACGTAAATTTAACGGTGTAAATGGATGGAAAATTAACAGAAGGGCTTTCTGATACTATATGGAAACCATAGGGGTCGCATTGTATGTTTTAAAAAGCCATGGTTTAAATTGCACATGTTCTAAAATAAAGGGGGATAAATGCATTTAACCCTTATTTACATGAACATAAATAAACAAAACGTACAAAACACCACAAACTTCTTAATTTAATTTTGAAAAAAAAAAGAAACTAACTACTATAATAATCTCAACTCTCAAGCACATTTCAATAACAGTGCTAATGAATGTAAGTAATATAGAGTGTTAATAGACAAATATGAGTGAAAATCTCCTATTATATTCAAGACAATTATGCTCGGGAGTTGTGACTTCCTATCAGCACGAAGCAACCAAATTCTCATGTCAAAGAGTAATACTAAACACACATATTTATTTATGAATTTAATAATCTCGATATATTCCCAATATATAAGTCTTTTATATATTTTTAATACATATAATTATTAGCCTATTAAAATATTTACCATAACAACAACCAAAATATTTATCATTTCTAAAATCGTTTTCAAAGTCATATACATAAATAATATATGGTTATAATTATCAGTATAATATAATCTATATTAACAGTTAAGGTTGAAAATGACTCAAGTCGTCTTATTTCAACTCGTTGCATTTATAACTTATTAATAACATTACCTCATGAGTTTACCAACCAAATTTGAGTCATAAGTTCGTGTGCACACACTAGGGTGTGAGCGAACTAGTTCAACCCAACTTATCCTAACCAAATCGAGGTGTTTGGTTTGATTTAGTTCAAGTCATCGAGTCTGATCAGGTCAAATCCAATTAAACTGATGATCTATTGGTTTGGGTATTAGATTCCCAAAATTTAGAACCAAACCAACCCGACAACCCAAAGACCTGGTTATTATTATCATTATTTTTTTGCTTATCACATGTTTCAAACATAGGCCCACACAGATACCTACCTCCACCCAAGCTCTTTCCTCACTCAACACCCTCACAACTCTCTCACATACCTTACCTTACAAGCCTTTGCAATCCTCACAAACCTTTGCGACCGCCACCCCCTTTCTCTACATCATTTTCATTCTCACACAACCTTTATCTTCCCACTACCACACCATCATCAACTGAAACCTTTATTCTTCCAGTCACCGCCTTATTGGAATTGATCTAAATTACTATTTGGATATTGCTATTGATAGTTTCTGATTTTAAAAATATTTGGAAAAGATTTTATTTAGAATTGAAAATTATTAATTATTAGGATTGAGGTCGAAGTTAGTGAGTGTGTAGACTATTATAAATAATAGTTTTGAGAATTATTTAGATATGTGAGGAAAATATATATTGAGAGATTAAAAAATGGAGAGTGGAGAGAAAGAAGGTGATAATGAAGATGATACAAATGATGAAGAGGAAATTGATTAGACTAATGTGATGGAAGGTTTGCAACTTTTTCCAGAAAAGTTGCTTTGATGAAGGGTTTGCAACTTTTGCCAGAAAAGTTGCTTTGATAGAGGATTTGCAGCTTTTGTTAGAAAAGTTGTATTAGTGATTATATATTCCGTAAGTAGTGGCGGTGCAAGTGATGAGGATAGCTTAGGTCTAAAGTCTTTTTGGCAATGTGGTGTTAGATGGTGTGTTATGTGAAAAGCGATAGATTTGTTTAAGATTGGTGATTGTATTTCTCATTAAACTAGTAGATTGGTTTGTGAGATTGTGGATGTAGGAAGTTAAGGCCGAACCACGTTAATTTTATTGTGTTCCTTGCTTTGTTGATTTGATTGATTTATGTTGAGTGAGAATTATTACCCAACCTGCCTCTACTTTTTCTACCAACATCCATCCTCCGCGTCCCATCCTTCACAACATCCCTTGCTCCCTTGTCTTGTAACCCCCTGTGCTGTATTGCCTTCAATCCTTTATGCTGCATCGAGTCTCTGTGCCGCTGCTCCCCTAGCCATTGCATCCTTGTCTCGGCACTCCCTATGGCGTCATGTTCCCTCAGCTCCATCCTTTCCTTAGTTGGCACACTACTAGAAACTTGGTAAATAGAAACTGATTTTGTGATTGAAATTAATCGGTCACTAATATGACAATTTTGTTATCGAATTAGTGACTAAATTAAGTCACTGGAAAAGTGTTAATGGGTGAAAAATATTGGTTGCTAAATCGATCACTAAACTACATTAGTGACTGATATTTCTAGTATGAGGGTTTGCTATTTGCACAAGAAGTCGGTCACTAAATCGGTCAATAATACATGATTTAGTGACCAATTGTAGTACCCCTGATTTTAAATTTAAAAGGACTAGAAAATTTTTCTGAACAGAAAGGGTGTTAGTCATTGTTACTCGGCGTTTCAAGTTCTGAATTATGCTAAGTCTGGGCCTTACACCTCCTTGGAGGGCCATATGATATAGTCATATTATTGGGACCAAAAGTCCCAATAATTGTTCTTTAGAGAAAACTGAGTTAAAGAGTGATTTTTAATGAATTTTATCAACCTTTCAAATAGGTCATTTTAAAATCACAAGTTTACGGAATTTTGAGAATTCCCGGATTTGAACTAAAATCCAAAATTAAAATTTTGATTTGTTAAAATTTTAATTTTTTTTAATATTTTATTTGAATCCAAATAGGGGGTATTCTCTTATTTACATTTATGTTTAAAAGTTAATAAGAAATAAATAAATGATTTAACTTTAATAAATAAGTGAGTTCTGGAGAGTGAGAGACCATTCTGGAGAGTGAGAGACCATCATGTAAGGGGAAAAACCATTATGGTGAGCGCTGCAATGCTAATCAGCAGAGCATTAAGTTGGTGCAAGAAGTAAACTTTTGTGCTCTCTGGTGAGCGCTGCAGCGCTCGACAGACAGCTTAAAAACCCCATTTCGGGATCTAGAACCTTCATTTCATCCAAAACACAACCCCACCCCTAGGAAACACGAAAATTCTCATCTCTCATCTCTCTCTCACCCATCTTCATCAATCTAACATCAATCTTTCACTTCCAAGGCTTCAAGGTAAAAGATCTTGATGTTTCCTCTCATTTTCTTCCATTTCCTCTTTGTTCTTGAGGTTAGTTTTGCTATTCCTCCATATTATCCAAGAAGTGAAGTTCCTCTTTGGTGTTAGAGTTAGATCTAAGTTATTTAGTGCTTTCTAGAAGTTAATCTAGAGTATTATGGCTCCTATGTCATATATTCATATTGTTTCTGCTCCAAAGAGCTCTGTCAGTGTAGATTCTTCACTGTTCACCCATCCAGGTGAGTGGGTTCGCACTTGTTATCTCTATATTCTGTATTAGAGTTATTTTCATAAAGATATATTTGATTTTAGAGATTTCTGCAAAAAGGATTGAGATTACTGTTGATTATATGTTTGGAACTGTGGATTTTAGAGCATGAAACCTATTTTGAGAAAACTCATGGGACCATATTTGATATAATGATTTTATATAGGATTGATGATAATTGTAATCATAGAAAGCTTTTATGAATGTTAAATTGATTCTAGATATAATATATGTAATTGCTAGATACTTTCATCATTAAACTCTGACATAAAAAGGATTTTAGAGCTTGTAATCTTTATGAGATTAAGAACAGTTGGCGGATATATATTCTGTGAGTTATGAAATCACAAATGTCTACAAAGGGTGATCCTTTAGACATGATTCATAGCCATAGTTATGCTAAGGTCAAATTGTTAGAATCAGACGGATTCAGAGCTCTTGAGAATTAAAAGGATTTAAAGGTTTTAGCTTTAATTGATTTATTTGGCTAGTTTAGGAGTAGCTATAGAGAAACAGGTTGTGTGTTAACGGCAGTAAATCCGTTAACCTTAGTACCAAGTAGATGGGGCCATAGATAATAAAGAAATTATTATCACACTGGGGATGGCGATGCGTAACGCCCAGATGTGATTAGAGATTTATATTCAGAGATTTATTGTCATATTGGGGACGGCGATACGTAACGCCTAGATATGACTAGACATTTATATTTAGAGATTACTGTTTCTCTAGGAGTTGTTATGTTGTGTGTTTATATGATTTCAGGTATGAAAGTGAATTGAGAAAATTGTTTTTTTGTTTATAACAAGATAATTATAAAGGTCTCTAGAAAAATATATGTACTTGATTATGTGATATTTTTTTAGTATTATTAATGATATTATGATTTTATGCATTGTTTCCTTGGTGTCTCATGAAAGGGGATTTCAGATGAGGATTCACTCACTAGTTTTGCTTACAAAACTCACCCCTCTCTTTCTCCTCTTATTTTTACAAATAGAGCAGTTGTTGGAAACCTCTCAACAGTCATAGATCTCAGTTGGTGAGTCTGTAGGTGAAGCATATAATGTTTTGGTTATAGTGCTCCAGTACAATGCAGACAGGATCTCGAATAATAGAGCATGTTCATGTTTCTGCACATCATAATGACATTTGGTACTGTACTGAATAGTTTAACACTTATGGATATTTTAAATCAGAGTAGTTTTACACAGATATATTTTGTATTATGACTCACAGGCAATGGAGTTTGAATTGTGAAATTTCAATATAGACTAGTATGATTTGATAAACAGGTGATTTGTATGTAGAAAATGAAAATATATTTAGAATAATTTTATGATTAACTATGCATATAGATCAGAGCAATTCAGGTCACGAGGCTTACGTGGAAATAAGATTTTTCACATACCGGTCACGTGCCTAAATCGGGTCGTGAATATTTCTAGCATGAGGGATTGCTATTTGCACAAGAAATCGATCACTACATCAGTTACTAATACAAGTAGACTGTGGGTGCTATAGTTTTGTAAATCTTCTAGATTTTTATAACTAAGAATGCTTGAATTCATTGTTTTTCTTGTGTTCCTAAAGTGTCAAACCTGAACCGAACTAACCCGCTTACACCGCTATGTGTGCATGTGTATACTATAATGATATCTTGTAATTGTTTTTTTATACATAAATCAGCATATATTGTTATTATTATTGAGACTATATTTTTGTGACTAAATATCACAAGTTAATTTATTTGATCGAGAAGGTTTAACTTGTGTGTTGAACCTGTAATATCTTGTAAAGTTTGACAAGCTCATGAGTTAATTTAAGCTCGGTTAACTTTAAATGAGTACAACAACAAATCAAATATTACATCTTGACCCACAATGCCTTAAAACATTGGATATGCAGATCATCTCATATTATATATTATTTATTTAATTTATTTAAACCAATATGAGATTTTACCTTTTATACTCAAAACTTCAATTGAAAAATACATAAAATATTATGCGATGGATAGTAAAATTCTTTACCCTGACAATTACATATTATTTTATATTGAAAAATGCTCATTGTTGGAACGAAAAGAGTTAGATACGAAATACGACGAACGATGTAGAGTCAATATATTTTTCCTTCTATCCCATTGTGCTTTTCGAAAATAGAAACATTGAAAACAAAGAAATGCCCACTATTTCGTCATCATTTCGCACTGATAATTTCGATCCAATATATCACGGTTTATATTTGCACAATTCTATTTCATATTTTCACGTGTTCACACAATAATGTTTTGATTGTGCCACCTTACATATACAAGTGAGGAATTATGTGAAAGCATTATCCTCTACGAAGAAACTTTGTTCGCCATCATTCTTATTGTCTCTTGTGTTAGTAATAACGACCGAGGACATAGTGTTGTTAATCGTTAGTTTTCGTACGGAATTTTTGATGATTTACTTTTGTTTTGGGTTTCTGGGGTATATCAATAATAATGGTAGAGAAGTGTTGTTGTAAGGGTTGGTGGCCAAACCCTGTATGATGATTACAAGTTACAAAGATTCCTATAAAATTCATCAATTCCTTTTCCTCCATAGATTTCGATTTGTTCTTGATTAAGTATATCACTGTGTGTTGTCCATGTGCGTGTCTGCTTCTTTGTTTGCGTGATGAAGCCTATGACCCATAGAAACATGAAGGAATGGACAGCAAAACATTCTGATTACTCCTTTATTGCGTTAATCAAATTAATTTTGGTCAGGTCCACTCGCAGCAGACCCATTTGAACCACCACCATCCATCGATGTCTAATGTCAAGTCAAAAGCAATCCAATCCAATCCATGTATAATTTAACTTTGTATTCCATTCCCAATTAATTTGACATGCCCATTGTATGTTGCCTTTTAGCATAAAAAGGCAACTAGGCTATAATTGCCAGCTCGATTATATGGTTTACGTCTTGCTATCGTCCTCTGCTGAAAGAAATGTTAAAAAAAAAATAAGCCTCCAGCTTCCATGTCATTCAACTTCAAAATGTGGTGTGAATTCTTAGCGTGCAGGGAATGATGAACAGGACTACACCCACGTCACATGCAATCATAACAAAAATAGTAATATATATTGATTATACAACTCTAGTTATAACTGTTCGAACAACATTCATATGGATAATCTAAATTTGATTAATTTCAGTTAAGCTACTAATTCCTATGAAACCATGAAAACTATATATAGTGTATAATTTGTGATTTAATTTATTCCGGTTTTATGTTTGGAACAGTTGTCAACGGAGGGCTTATAATGATAATGGCTTTCTACTTCTTTTTTTTTTGCTTGTGATGATAATGACTGTTTTCGGTCAAATGATAATGAGTTTCTATCCCATGGCTTGTGACGGGATCAGTGGGTTAGGGGTTGCCCCATCATTTTCCGGCCCAATTTAGATCATTGTTTCTTTGCCTGCTCATGTTGACCAAAAGAATAAAACCTCCTTTGCTTAAGTTTCGTTCATGCATCATTGACACACCGAAAAAGAAAAAACAATATATTCTATCAATCCGAAGAAATTAATGAAAAAACAATCAAATGCAAATAAATAGTAGTCCATTATGAGTGAAAGTGCCAAAGGAATGAGAGACGAACAAGTTTGAGAAAAGTGCCTAAGGACATATTTGTACATACATTTGCGAGTATTTTATTTTTATTCTTACAAATCAATCTAAATTCTAACGTCCCACGATATATATAATCAATTCGATTCCTATACGATGTCATCCCGTTTTTCTTGACTAAGTGTAAATATTCTAAGTATATAAGATTTTATCCAGTTATATGCTAGGAAAGATGAAACGTGTCACTGTACTTTCGTTACTTATTCCCTGCTGGTACCATAGAATATCATATGACGCATGCTACTTCTATTCAATCTGGCAGTTGAGGGTCAAGCGAGACACATGATTAAGGCATGATGGTAGAAGAAATTTCTTTTAAAATGCCACTTGAGTATATCTTATTCTTACATGATTTTTACTTTTATGAGGAATGGGGTTTGCGAGTTTTTTCTTACATGGTATTGAGAGCATCAACGTTGCTTTTTTATTTTTTTTGGTGCTGATCAACATTGCTTTAAATTATGACAACTCCACCCCCCCCCCCCCCCAAGTAGCATTTTTTGGTCATGAATTTTTCACTAGCTATTTATAGCCCCTAGTAGCACTAGACACAATGGTCATGGATATGAACGAACAACCCACCATTTGAATATTTTGTCTTTGTATTGGACATGTATTCATGTCGAATCCATGACACATTAATAACATAAGTTTGTATATATTTAATTTAAAATGTATTTTTTTTTTACTCTCACATATAAAAATACAATATAAAGAGTGTTATAAAAAGGAAATGATGCATAAACATTTTGAGTTTATAAGAAATAAAACATAAGTGAAGTTTATATATATGATACTTATAATAATGTATCATTTTCATTAAATTTTTACTTATATATATGTCATATCCTAGTCCTATAATTTTTTAAGTTTAGTGTGTCCCTTGTATCTATGTCATGTCTCATTTGCATGTTAGTATTCGTGTCAGTGTCAATGTTTCTTAGGGTCATGGTTATTCCTATTATTTAGCCAACAACTAGTTCACCAGCCATGATCTTAATCCATCTTAATAACAGGCTCGTGCATGTTTAAACCCATTAGATCGTCTCAATTGGCCCACCGTAGCTTTCTCTTCATCAGCCCACTTCACTCGTCCCATTTCTTCAGCTACGGCTATGTGTTATTAGGCCTATCTTCATACCCATTTGCAGCCCAATTACTTCAGACTCCAACATATATATTGTCTATGGTAACTTTATTTTCAAAGTTGACATATTATAAGTGCACTTTATATGAATACCTACGTTCGTAAAAGGAAAAAAATGATAATATAGATTTGAGTTTATGGTGAAATCTACATATGTGGCACTATCTCAATGATTACTTTCATAATATTTATATATTTTTAACTTAAAAGTATGTTTTGAATTATTAATATATTGTCACATGTAAGATTTATCGTGAACATGAGGTTATACTATCAGTACTCATGTAAAAGTATTTCACCAGTAATCATCTGAACAAATATAAAATATACCTTAATTATTTTCCCATTTTGCTATATTGTAATTTGACTGTTCTTGTCCTTAATGTTCACCTTTACCTTAATTATTTTGGTTTTATAGGATATCCGTAACTAGACTCAGTGACTAATTACCTCGTGTACTGTAAGCTTATTTAAGAGAATAAACGTTGATCACGGATTTTAAAGTTTCTTCATTTTTAAGGTGAAAATTGAACCTTTAATATTTGATTAAAAAAATAGAGAACCCTTATCATCTCACCTTAACCTTCTTTAATGGTCACTTTTATTGTATATGCCTACCTAGCATAGCAACCCCTTATCTGAAATTCAATAGTGACATGGTTACCTGTCCACAGTCCAAACAGTGACACGCATAAATTAATATTAATTCCAAATTCCAAACCCCACTACACTTGCATCCTGTAAATACAGCGTAGTTTAATTTAGTGGCCAAGTCGAACGACACAATGACCACAACCCCAATGCAAACAAATGTATAATACTATAATCCCTCACATCCAAGGTCATATCCGTCATCTGAAAAATAGCTAAATCACGTGGGTCCCAATCTCTCTTGTTGCTCACGGTACTCCTCAGAAAAAAGAAAAGAAATAGTAGACCAAAAAGAAAATAACCTTAAAAAATTGATGTTCAGTCAATTTACTCATCGAATTGAATAAGATCTTAATATACTCTGAATTGAACAAGCAAACACCACTATTGGTGTTCATTTCCTTCTATTCCTTCTGTAATTGTGATTTCAGTTTTTTTTTTTTTTTCTGGTATACTGAAGTAACTCTTGTGGATCCTTCGATAAATTATAAACTTGGATTAATATTAGAATAGTAACAATTTCATAAGTCGGACAAAAACTTAACAATTCCATTAGTATAACAACCAAGTTGGAGGACAAACAAAACACACATCTGACAGTAGTTGCTTGTTTTCTGTATCTTCCAAATTTAAGATGCCAATATCTTGACTGGTAGCAATTTCAGTAGAATGGAAATCCACTTGGTTATCTGTATAGTAAATACGATTCCTCTTGCCATTTGAAAAAGTATGAGGTAACATCTGAATGGAAGATTTATATCCAATCATTAATATGTGATTTCCCAAGCTATGTCTTCTGGACCATACCTTTGCATTCTTTTTCAATTTAAAGATATCAAATTCATGCGACTCTGTGTGATAATCTTGAGCAGATGTCTTGCCAGCAACAACAAACTTCCGTCATCACACCCAATCGACTACTTATTCATCTGTATTGCACAGGTACAGGCATGGCACTCATACCAGGTACAGATACGGTACAGAGTAGAAAATTTTCTAAAACTAAGACACATGTACAAGAGAATATATTATATAAAAATATAAAATAGTTAATTTTATAAAATAGTTATAATTAATAATATTCAACAAAGACGTCTAAAAAAGATGTAAGATTTTAAAGGATAAAACAATAACTTAATTTATTTAATAGTTTATGAGAATTAATTTATATTTAAATAATATTTATTTAGTGGAAGATCAAAATGAGCCTTGGAGAATGGATTCAACATTCAAACTGTACCATCATATATCATAGTACAAATCAACCGTCCATGACAAGACCCACGAGTGAAGTTTTCCTCCATCCCAGGCAATATGAGATAATGGATTTGCTTCTCTTCGAGTCTCTTGTGTCTCAAAAGTTTCACTAACACACGGTAGCACCAACCATGGGTTTCTGTTGTGATTAGGGATCTTCGGAAGCTTCAAGTTCCGTTCCTGACAAACCAATTGGAGCCGCAAGTAGTCATCGAATGAATAGAATAGCTTCAAAATTTCATTCATCAGATCGTGATGGATGTTTGTCCATCGATCAAACGCACACATATCTCTGACTTAGGCACAAGCGATGTAAAATAATTCAGAGAATATAGATTATGGTTACGTTCAAATATAATCATGATCTAGTCGAAAATAGATAATGTAGCTTAAATACAATCCTTAATCCTCATCCATTTAGAATGAGAAGAGATATAAAGATCTCATTTGAATTTAAATATTTGTTGCTACTCCCTCCATAACAAAACAGAACATTTTAAGGAAAAAATCTCTCTCTCTCTCTCTCTCTATATATATATATATATATATATATATAGGATCTCAATAAATATATAAAACTAATATTACCCGTGCCATATATGGAGTTAAAAGAAATTGTTAACTATAATTATGTAAGAAACTATATTGATCAGAAAATTTAATTTTTAGCATGACAACCTTTACTCATAATTATGAAAGTTCAATATCAAAATCTAAATTTATTGCAAATTTATTTAAGGAGGAAAACAAATACTTCAAAGTACAATAAAAATTAAATAGTGAAAGATTAAGATAATTTGGATACCCCTCTCTAATAAATTATGTAAAAAAATTCATAATAAAAAATAGAAATAAGTCAAATTTACAATTTAAGTTAAAAATTGCATTATAATAAATTTTTATATTATGTATAAACCATAAAATTTAACACAAATTAATATAAAAAACTATAAATTAGAAATTATAGTGAAATATAAAATGACATCCCATATCCTATATATCCTATAATAATACAATTAGGAATTTATTCTCGAAAAAGTTTTGACACTTTCAAATTCCCTTTCATGAGAATTTAATACATAGTTATTTCGTTGAAAAATCTTAATATCATATCAATTTATTATATTATTTTATGAAATCCTTTTATTATGAAATAATATTATTTTAATTATTAAATCAAATCATTGAAATAACAAACAATTATAATTAGATAAATCTTCAAAATATATTGCGCTATTTTCAAATCATGATTTATTTTATATATATATATATATATATATATATATATATATATATCCAACTGATATTAGTATTCCTCTCTTCTTTTGATAATTGCTTGAATATTACAGGTTCAAATCCATTTTGATATGTTGATTTTCTTTTCTACCACCCTCATATTTATGTTTTAATTATATATTTTTTATTAGTTGTGTTATTGTATTCTATAACAATTGTCTTTACATGTTATAATTTAGTATGACATCTTCGTCTAAATCACCAATTGGATTAAAGCACTGATGATTGTTCTATATGTTGCTAGAGCCCAATCTTTGTGTTAATGATTCATCTCTTCCACCTTTATTCTTTTTATTATATTTGATCATAATATCGATCTCTTCTGATTTTAATTAGGTTTCTCATTTATATTTTCATTTTGCTCTAATATATATTACTTCTCTTTATCTTATTTACTTTAATCTTTATTAATTACAAATAAATGTTATCTTATACTGTTTTACCCGTGTTGATTACATGTGTAATTTGAAGAGCAATGAGTGAATAAATGAACTTCTACTTGGTCTTTTGATAATGGTTGCCAATAATTGCAAGTCCATTGTTTTATAATGGTTTCCTTGTTACTAAATTCTCTTGAAATAATGTATCTTTAATATCAAAACATACAATAGATATTAATATATTATAGAATATATGTTATTTTAGAATATGTACATATTAAAAAAACTTAGAACATATGACTCAAAAAATTAATATATGATTTTTTTACTTTAATTCTTAAATGCTTCTCTCCCTTGATTTCCAATAACTGATACATTAATTATTAAATGATATTTTAAATACTTTTCTCTTATATTTTCTATGCTTTCATCCATTTTTTTTATTGGAATTATCCAGATTTTATTCAAGTCAAAATTCTACATGTTTATTCATATGATAATTATATATATCTACATATATTGATTTATTGGTTTCTTTCCTTTTGGTGCAAGAGTGTCCATATATATGACCAGATACATCATATCTTATACTTGAAATCTGAAGTTCAATTTCAATATATATAATTTGATTCAAGAAAATAGTATATAATTAAAAAATATAATATATAATTTTTTAAATTAAATTCTTAAATGTTTCTCACTCTTGATTTCCAATAATTACCATATTCACTATTAAATGATGACTAAAAAGTTTCTTCTTTCATGCTTTATATGCTATCATCTAATTCCTTTTATGGATTTCACTCAAATTTTATTCATGATTTGAAAAACCAATATATACTATTTACTTTAACTCTTAAATGCTTCTCTTTCTTGGTTTCTAATAATTATCATATTAACTATTAAATGATATTTTAAGTATTTCTCTCCTATAATTTCTATGCTATCATCTAGATTTTTTTTTATAAGGATTATTCAAATTAATATTGTACACACACACACACACACACACACACACACACACACACACACATATATATATTGATATATTGATATATTGATTTTGTTTCTTTTAGTAGAAGAATTTCTATATATTCAATCACTTACATTCTATCTAATATTTGAAATCTAAATTTTTATTTCTAATATAAAGATAACATTTTAATTGAAAAATTGATTTTGTTTCTTTTAGTAGAAGAATTTCTATATATTCAATCACTTACATTCTATCTAATATTTGAAATCTAAATTTTGATTTCTAATATAAAGATAACATTTTAATTGAAAAATTAATATATATATATATATATATATATATATATATATATATATATATATTACTTTAGTTCTTAAATGATTCTCTTTCTCGATTTCTAATAATTCCCATATTAACTATTAATAATGACATTTTAAAATTTCATCTCTCATAATTCCTATACTATCATCGAGTTCTTTTTTTATTTAGAATCATCCAAATTTTAGTCATGTCAATATTGATATATTTATTTATATGATATATATATATATATATATATATATATATATATATAATTTGTATTGTGGTAATATGATATAATTAAATACATATAATTAGTTTCTCAATTTAAAATAGATGAGTTTTAAATATAATACACATGCATAAATTAGATTTATATATACAATTTTTACTGCTAATAAAATAGAAGAAATAACATACAAAATGTTACATATGTAGCAACCAAATGGACTTTGCACTAAACAAATTCAGTTGAAAATAAAATATAGATACAAAAGTTTAAAAAAAGAAAAAGAAAAAAACTAATGCATTCATTTATTTTTTCAACGAACCGCAATAAAAATTATGAATTAAAGTAAAATTTTAAAATTTATTTCTCAATTTTAATCTATGGGGAGTTTCTTCAATATGTTACTTTTAAAAATTACTCATTTAGCTTAATTCAGTTTCATCATTCAAAATTTTCTTAAAAAGTAATTTTAACAGCTTCCATGATAGCCTTCAATGCATTTTTTTTTCCCTATCTACCATAACAAATAATGAAAGTTATTTCAAGATTTTGTATTTTAATTTTGCCTCTTCCTATAAAAATTTCTAAATACGTATTGTAATATAGAATTTTTCTTGAAATTTTTTCACCAAATGTCCCTTAATTAGAAGAATCTTAAGAAAAAAAACTCACTATTATTAAAAAGGATAATTTCAATTTTTTTATTCTCAAATAAAGATTTTCTTTGACAATTTTAATAGATGATTGATGATAGAGGATATCTAATTAGTGGAATAATTAATGCTTAAAATTTGAGTTAAGCAGTTAAAATCAATTACTTCATTCTTCTACATTTTTATGTATAATTAATACAACAATTTTGAACTAACCAATTAAAAAATTCTCTCTCCTTACTAATAAAATTTTTATATCTTTCTTCTCTCTATATCTGTATTTCATTATCATCTCTGCTATTTCTTCTCCAACTTTTCTTACTACTGAGAGATAAATCATTGTGATGAGATTTTACTATTTTTTGATAATTTTTCTTTACATTTTCTCTTAAAAGAATGACCAGGTCAAATTCCATGTTTAATTTGTAAGTGCATTTTTCTTTTCTTGGATTCTTTTGATTTATATGAAGTGGGGAGCACAAGTAGGAAGCTTAAATGGTTGGTGTTGAGCATAAGAAAAGGGAATAAAGAGCTGGAATATTACGTAGTTTGTATAGAGAGAGAACTATGACCAGAAATGCTAAATTTAAAAAATTATTATTGATTCTAGATTAAATTAATTAATTTAGTAAATAACATTCATATATTGCTAAATTCAATAATTATTATAGCAGCAACAAAAATCAATAATTTCTATCAATTAAAATAATTTTTTAAACATATAAATAATAAAATGTATACAGTACAAATTGTTACTAATTATTTTTTAACCACATGTCATTCAAAAAATACATAGCATAATATATTAGTTTTAGAAAATAATCACATTAACTTAAAGTGAAAAAAATACTAATACAATAACTCTATCTATTGATTGATGTGTGCGGCGGACGGTTACTACGCTAGTTTAACCGTACAAAATAATAGCCGCGGGAACCCATGTCAGCAAGTTAAATTCTCCTGAAGTGGCGGAGAATAGCCATTTCTTGAAGGTTGTTTGTTTTATAATATTGGGAGAAGCCAAGGGAGATGTTAAAACTGAATCTATGGAACTAAGGGCCCGTTTGATTTCAGTTTCCAGTTTCTAGTTTTCAGTTTTCATTTTCAGTTTTCTAATTTTTCAGAATTTGTGAAGGAAAAACTGAAAATTCTGGAAAAACTAAAAATTTTGAAAACTAAAAATTTCAGTATCTAGAAAACTGAAAAACTAAAAGTGAAAATTGAAAACTGGAAACTGAAAATAAACTACCCCTAAATATCGAAGAAACCAAAACTGCAATTTCTAAAGTGGATTCTCAGATGAAATTTCTTCCTGCTACAGCGCAGGTGCACATCAAGTTAATTATTTGCGTGTGCCATTGTCTTTAATGTCATATATGTCTGATGTTTCCTCAGTGATAATATGGCTTTGGTTTTTGGAATTATCATACTAGCTAGGTTGCATCTCAGCAAGGCTTGCCAACTGCTTTAATTGATGGAAGAGTGTGAAGAGAAGTCCCGAGGGCCCTATCTCGCAGTTTTTATTATTCTCTAGTATAAGGATACAGTGATGAAAATGATAAAAAGTTTTTCCCATGTTTCAAGGCTTTACTCATTTGTACACGTACGGTTGATTGTTCCTCAAGGTACAAGCATTTAGGTCAATTTGCTCCTCTCGGAGGAAAGCAGACAGCCGCACAGCTTCCTGGTGATGGGGTTTCGACTGGACACACTCAATGGTTGTGGTGTACTTGTTGACTGCAAGAACTTCCTACTGCTCTCGCTCTCAGTCTTATTGAGAGTAATAATGCAATTGAGAAAGCCATGAGGGTGTCAGAGGTGCTACATATTGTAGTCTCCATTATTCCTTACTCTCACTATTTTCTACTTCTGATTATTTTCTCTTCTGCCAATAATTTTAGGCTCCATTTAATACATACGATAAGACCTCCTAATATTAGCTAATACTATAAAATTCATTTTTATCTCATATTTGGTGGTACATAAAATAATATAATATTATACGGTTAAACCATTTTTAAGAACTATAGGATTAAGATATGAGATTTCAAGAACCATGATTTAGATAATATTATTTTTACTAGTCAATCACAAATTAACTCTAGCTTACTTTTCTACGTCAATGCCTACCCACGCACCGATTGCAGTCCACCACCACCAGTTGCCGATCACCAGCCACTCATTCACTGCCCGTCAATTGCTAACTATCCTCTGCCCACCGGCACCTGCTCTAGCTGATCACCGCCTGTCCCCACTAGTTGCTGGTCACTGCCTGCTCGCTAATCCGCCGCCAATTATATGGTGTATCAAACAATGGATATGATAGAAACTTTATATTATACTATCAAATTGTATATTATTATATCTAATACTATCAAGCCTTACAATATAGAAAGCACCAATATGACCTTAGTTTCTTGCGGGAAAGAATGTGGCTGGGCAAAGACTATACCATACTCTCCTTGATTGATGGAGTTGTAAAATTTGAGAAATTTGGGCCTGACAGGAAAAAGGTTAAGCGAAGTTTTCTTCAAAGCTTGATCATCTCACTCATAATTCTGGACAGTACAAATTAATTAGTGTGTTAATTATAAAAGTTTGTATTAATACATTCACAGGTGAGTGTTTACCCAAGGGAAGTACAGCCTGAGAACCCCAACAGCTATATAGCAAGGAAGAGAGAGTACCTCAGGATGAGGCGTGAATGCAAAAAAGCTAGAGAAGAAATAGCAATACTTCAATCCCTGCTGGTGCTGTCTTCTGCTGATGAGGTTGCAATCACTAATCCAATGTGCTGATTCTGCTTCACTCACTTAACTGTGTAAAACTTCCCCATCCAATTTTCACTATTGTGTATCTGAGTCGTTTAGCATTGCATGACGCAAATCAAATAGTCTTTTTCTTTATAAGTTCACAACCTTACATATTTCTCCTTTCCAATCTTGAGTTGATATATATTTCGTTGTGAGATGTAACTTGCTAGCCTTATTATGTGACTAATTATATTTTGGCTAAATATCTTCATGAGTTTAGTCGAGAGCTAATCCGAAAACTCCTATTTTCAAACTCACAACAGATGGCTTCCAGTGGATAGTATCAGCACATGGGAAGTTCACATTACGATACCATTCTCACAAATGAAAAGATACCTCATTAGAAGCCTCTCCAGAAGAATAGTGAACTCATACAAGAGTATGCAGTCAATTGGCCGATTGAGCGACACAAATTCCACACCCGTGTCATTCCTGACAGTGACAGCCTCCAACGGACTAATGTCAATGATACTTATGATAGTGACACTAATATAAGATACATGAATTTATTGCTATGACATTTATAAAATGAGTTGTTTTAACTTGTAACAATTTAACACCCATTTTGCATTAGCTCAAGGAATAGTCTTAGACTAACCCAATTACTGAAGCTTCATAAGCTGGACATGCATGATAAGGTGACATGACTGAGAAGTCTTATCAATTTATCATAGTTTCATGACTGACAGACATGAAGAGTAGCCCTGCAAAACCTTTAAAAAGCTATAATATAGTAAGATCCAATATGATGTCATTCGTGATCTACCCGGAAAGTTAATTTAAATACCAATGTTTATGAGTTAAAAATTCCAATAGAGCTTAATAAACTGCAGATAAACCAAAAAGAAAAAAGAGGACACTGGATCATATATTCCTACAATTGTCATCCCCTGCTGCCTCCAGTATACATCACTGCACAATATCCAAAGGTGTGTTAGCAAAGACTGGCCACCTATACAAGCATGTTATCATTATTGGCCATTTTGTTTTCCGTCTGTGCCACTGTGTTTTCCCAAACAACATTGCCAACATAAACAATTCTTGCAGCAACTTGGTCTTGAACACTTGGGGAAGCAGCAGCCAGGTATTGAACATTTCAGATTACATTTGGGGATGCAGCAGCCAGGTATTGAACATTTCAGATTACATTTGGGGATGCAGCAGCCAGGTATTGAACAGCCAGGTATTGAACATTTCAGATTACATTTGGGGATGCAGCAGCCAGGCATTGAACATTTCAGATTACACTTGGGGATGCAGCAGCCAGGCATTGAACATTTCAGACTACACTTGGGGAAGCAGCAGCCGGGCACTGAACATGTCACACAACAGCTAGGTCTTGAGCATTTTGTGCAGCAGCTTAGTCCCAAACAATTTGAGAATTTGGGTAGGTGGCAACACTTTAGGCAGCTAGGTTCACAACATTCAGGACATTTAAGAGACCAGGAACAACAATTTATGCAGGTACAACTAGAGCATTCAGGACATTCAAATCTGCAACACTTCATTCTACAGCATCTACAAGTCGAACCAGAGTCCAAACTTGATTGTAGATTCACATTTTGCCGAATCTTCTTGAGGCGCTTTTCTGTTGTCATATTCTCCATTTCTTGGATAAATTTGCATAGATGGCGAATGTATTCAGGGTATAGCTCCAAGTTGCAGTGACCACCTCCTTTAATCCACAAGGGATCATATGACTCCCTTGACATTTTCCATAATCCATTTCCATGTAACAAATTTACAACATCATCTTCTGTACCCTATTAAACAATTTAAAAGTCCATCACAATATGTTGCTGAAAAAATGAAAATACTCGTATGCTTGTTTACTAAACAAAAATACTATTTGTGGAAGGTTAAATACAATATATATTATAAGGAAGAAATACCTAGGGCCTGTTTGGTTTCGGTTTCAATTTTCAGTTTTCATTTTCACTATTTCAGTTTTCTAGATTTTGTGAAGGAATACTAAAAAATGCGAAAACTACAAAATCCAGTTTTCAGTTTTCATTTCCAGTTTTCAGTATTTCCTTCACAAAATCCTGAACTGGAAAATTGAAACCAAACAGATCCTTAAATTCTCCTTCCCATGCCAGAAGCCAAAAAATGGACATTACAGAATAGTATACTCAGTGAAAAATAAAAAAAGTAGTTTGGTACGACTATTGAATGCTGATGTTCAATGATAATTGCCATGAAATGATATGGAAAAATTCAAGAAACAATGGTCACCCATAACTGAGAACTCTGGGAGACTAAGTCATATGCAAATTTAGCATTCAATGAAGCTTCAATTTAAATAGTCATAATACTTAACCTACCCAGGCATTCTCCATCTGTTTTCAAAATTCATATTTTCAATAGAAGCAGTATCAGGAAAGTTCTAACTAATCACAATAAATAGCTTGATTGCAGAAAAAGCTTAATTGCAGAATCAGATCATATCTTGTGATGAAACATGACACAACATGTCAATAGAACATTCAATTAGCAGTCAGCACCCAGTAGTCAAAAGTCTAGATATACTAGAATATCATTAGTAAAAGCCTTCCTCAGTCTCTTCTCTCTTATCATTTCCAAAGATATACTAGATTAGCTACACAACTAAGGATCAGACTACTACAAGTCTAGATACTCCAGTTCTTTATGACCTTGGCAGGTTCTTCCTCATATAAATAAGAGTGAGGGTGGGGGAAAATGCAGTTAGAGATTGAGAGACATTGAAGAGAGTTGGGAGGAATCTCTCAAACTATTCCTTCATTCCTGTATCTTTGGTATTCTGATCATCTTGATAAAGAACCCTATGGAATAAACACGGTTTCTTGAGTTTTGATACCCTTTTTCTGCTATTTTTGATCCAATCCTGTTGCATTATGCACAGTAATTGCTTTGTCTAGTACTTGCTTTAAATGCCAGTAGAAACAAAAGCAAAGAGGCAAGCAAAACAGTAGTATTAGAGTGAATCACTTACATGTATTACTAGTACAGGGCACTTGACCTTCTTTATTTTGTTGATGTTCTGCATGATTTAGGAGGAAAACAAAAACTACATTTAGATCATGAGACGAGGCAGGAACAAATGTAATGCCTTCATACCCCAATATTGCTAACTTGGAGGTATATAATTACAAAGTTTGGCATTGAAACTCACTTGTTTTGTTTGCCCTTACTTTCATTTATGAACCAAAAGATATAATTTCACATTTATGTTGTTTAAATTGATAAATTGACATCAGATTTCCTACTAAGTATTCTGACCTTGTACCCAAGTTCAAGTAGAGATTCCTTTTCAATCAATAGCCTTCTATATATTACCTTATAAATGTCAAAGCAAAAGGAGAACTTCACATGGCAGAGCACTCGAAGTCCAGAAAGAATGCCACTGTGTAGAACCACACCTCTTAATCTTGGCAACTTAGCTGCCAAGTGCAGTGTTGGCCCACTTCCAACTGATTGCCCATACAAGATTACATCTTCCTGGCTAACTCCATATTCAGTCTCAAGGCATTCATATATTGCCTCTATGTCAGCATATGTGCCAGATTCACTAGGCTGCATAATTCGAAGGCACTGGTATCACATATCAATAACTTGGCATTCATCGAAATTTTTACAGAGAAAATTAAACACTATTTCTAAACAGATACGCCTCATTACGCAAATTGGAATTATTTCTGTTTAATACTTCAAGACACCATCAAATACCCTCCAACTAGAACAACTACTACCAGACAAAATCAAGAAAGTAAACATTAATTGAAAACAAAAATAAAATCAAAAGAAATCGCAAATACTTCCAGTGCATCACAGAGCAGAGAATAGAGTGATATATGGTATTCTTCCCTATTGGGGAACTACCATTTCAACATAACAGAATTATGCTTCTCTCTCTATGACTCTCCCTTTTTTTAAGCTGAGGAGAATTGTGCTTCTGTGTGAGTGTATGACTGATGGTCAATATAACAGAATTAACTACTGTTGTATTTGCCAAAGCATCGCTTACCTTGCCAGTAGAGGCCCCATATCCAGAGTAGTCATATCTGCAAATAAAACATTGCAGGACAATATCAACTTGCAGCATCACTCTAGTAATGTTGGCCCTAAAAATTGAACTTACATCAATTTAGTCTATAAAAAATTATGCAAATCAATGGGTCACATAAATCTCCAAATTTGACTCTATCAACCACCTTTAGGAACTGAATTGAGTCAAATATGCGGCCCGGTAAAGTCAATTGATAAACTAAATTGATATAAACACAAACCATTTAAGGGCCAAGAAGGAACCGTAAAATATAAGCTACTTTTCTAGATTTTATTATATGTTTCAATAATAAAGACCCAGTAATCAATCATATCTTCCAAACTCCAATGAAACGTCTCATACAAAATGTGACTTGACTGTGGAACTACCAATTAATAATGTCTGAATATATTCACCACAGAAAGAAAAAAGAAAGATAACGAAAATGACAGAATTTCCAAAAGTGAAAGTAAAGAAAACATTGATCCTGTTATTATGTCACCGTCCATATAGAGGTAAAAACTCAATCACTTTAACAGAAGAGGAAAAAAAGGAGTGGAAGTGTGAAATGGAGGACAAGGAGAATTCAGGAATGAGATTGTTACGGAATACAAAGGAACCACAAAAATACAAACTACTTTTGTTTTAACCCTTTTCACTTTTTTTTTTTTTGAGTTTGTTTGGAAGCAGCCTCAGGTGCAAAAATCCCCAAACTCAATTCATTTACTTTCCGCTTTTGTTGAAAAGAAGCAGCAGTAACAGTTAAAAAGCATTGACATTGGCATCTCAGATACACACACACACAAGTACTCATTCACCAACCAGATCTAAGACACACACACACACACACACGAGGATAACTCATCAAAGTCCAAACCAAAGCATAGAATAGAGACACTTAATCTCAGATCCACGCTACACAAACCCAATTAAAAAACAAAAAATAGTATTTTCTAAGAAAACAACACCATAGGAAGTAGGAACAAAGAGACAGCGAAGAGAGGAGAGAGAAAGGATTTTTATTACATTACATTACATGCCAAGATAAACACAATAGAAGGGTCAGAAGTAACGTGAAAGCTCTTTGAACTGCGTGAGCTTGAACCAAGTGAAAAAAATGAAAACAGACAGAGACAAAAAAAACATAAACAAATAAGACGAAAAAGCTCAAGCTTCGTCTTTTTTTCATTTTTTAAGAAGATGATTATTATTGTGATTATGCAGAAGTATATAGAAAAAAAAAAACCACTAACCCCATTAGATTAACTCTAAGATTGACCTTGAGTTGAACAAAGAGATCATAGAGTTGTCCCAAGTCAGCGGCATTGCCATGAGAATAGAGAAGAGTGAGGCGCGCATAAGGATTCCTCAGATAGAAAGCAACGATCTTGTTCCCACGTTTCGTGTCAACGAGGAGGACGTCCAGGTTGGCGTCGTCGGCGTGTGGGATAGACGCCGCCGTGGAGACCACCGTGAGCTTGCCGTCGCCGTCCCGCTTCTTGAGCTGGTAGGTAGGCGGAGACGGAGGGAAGAAGGCGAACTTTGAAGCTAGCCGAGACACCATGCAACCCATTCGCCAGGCCCCAACTTGAGATGAACAAGCTCAGACTCATTTGATGCTTGGGGAAGGCCCTGAGAGCATCACAGAGTGCCGTTTTGTGGAAACAAGGCTTTTGGGTCAGTGTATCATGTGCCAAGTCTTGAGCTTTCTGAGGCTCTGAAGTTTTTTTATTTTTATTTTTTGGAGTTGCAGAATATAGTGAGGGTGAATGGTTCTCTCTTTCTTTCTTTTTTTTCTGGGTTGGTGCTTGTTAGATAGTACTAAAAAATTTGCAGTGTTCTAGGAAGGGAGTTAGAGAGAGAATGGAGAGAGAGAGAGAGAGAGAGAGAAGGGGGGGGGGGGGGGTGTTATTGCAGTTACTAGTTTGTAGAATGGAACACACTATTGAATGGGGCGTGTAGTGTGGTGTGTGTAGTGCAACGGTGGCAAAGGCAAGAGAGAGTGGAATGAGGAAGGAAAGGACAGAGGTCTTAAATTTCAAAACTGAGTTGTGTTTGTTGTGTTTTCTTAATGTGTGTGAAGTGTTGCTTGCTTGCTTGCATGACTTCATAGTTGTCAGCTTCACAGGGAAGCAGGTCATTTTTTGTATTTCCTGATAACTGACATATTTTATTGGAAAGTGATGCTTTCTTTTACTCAAGGGTTATAAAACTATTCTTGTTTGTACGTGGATGGAGATGCAACTCTTACAATAATCAAGGTTAAAATAAGCCTATTAGCATGCGTAAAATCCCTGTAGAAAAATGTTTATTTGACTTGAGATTTGTAGATATAATAATCTAATATAATATATAAGTTTAACTATGCTTTTGTAGATCAGAAAACTTTTGATTTTGATCTCTTGAAAACAAATTGGTTTCATTATATTTTCAAAACTATTTCGTTATAATCTCTACTATCAATTTGTTAATGTTAAACTATGAGTTGATTAATAAAAGGCTACGTCCCTGAATCCCAATCTTACGTGTAGTCAATATTCTTATGTGACATGTAATAATACTATATATTAAAATTAACTCATTAAACTAACTCAATAACTTATTTTGCACTGGGATTTTAACTCATAATTATGATAATAACATGCAATATTGTTAGTCATCATGAATAATTGGATGATGTGGCATTTCATTGATCAGCTCAATATTTAATAGAAACAGACTAATAATGGAGATGAAAATTAAGTAATTATAGAAATATTTGGACCAAAACAAGAAGTAAATATTGTTTTAAAAATCAAAACCAAAATTCAGTTTTTTTATCATTAAAAAATAATTTAAGTCTAATATATATTAGTATGAATTCAGTACATGCGTAGACATGAAACAAATATAAAGTTTAATTTGGATATGCTATAAATGTGAGAGAATTTAATATTATAATCTAACTATATATTGTTATTTATAAGATTTTTTTGAGTTAATATAAATGTAAAATCGAATCACTTTTATAAATATAATAATATGATGATAAGATTTTTATATTAAAAGTGCATCAATTTAATTTTATCAATATGTTGTATTTATTGTGAAATCTTGATTTACAAGTAATAAAATTCATTCTTCAGTTTTACATTTTTGTTTCCTGCAAAAACATCTTTATTTAAATTTTTTTTTTAACTATCTTGCTATATTTTCTGGTAACTGTAGTTTGCAAGAAATGGCTCATGGATGCATGAACTCTGGAGTCCGGGGGGAACAACATGAAAAATGTGGCTACTAATTGCTGGCACCTGTATGTGTTGGTCCTTTTACTGAAAGCCACTTACAGGGTAACGTTTCTCTGAAGATATTGAAGCAATAGCGCAATATACAGTCCTTCATGAGGACCATACACTAAAAAAAATAAAATAAAAATGTAAGATATATGGTCGATAATTTGAGATATCGAGCCTTCATTTGGAAGTCGCCATCAATGTCAATTTTGATGGCTTTGTATCATTAATTATCGATCAAATCAGACATAATCATGCTTGGGAGAAATATTCTTGATCAAAAGGAAAAGTTATGCAGATAATGCGTTTGCAAGATAGGAAAAGCAATATTTTTCATCATTAACAAGGCTGAAATTGGCCACCAGATAATTCGTTGAAAACCTGGGGCTTTCTTTTTCATTTTCCTTGTCTTTATTCTGTTTAAGTTCTTTTCCTTTGTAAATAGAGAAAATGTGATTAGTAGAATCAACTATGTGAGCGAAAATTGGGAGGGACACTGCATTACAACGACTAGAGTTATTGTTTGATGAAAAGTTGTAATATTTGTTAAGGAATCTTCAAGCCTTAATTAATCGCAATATATAAGACAAGGCTAATGAGTTCTTGAACTCCAAAAGCATATCAACGAGATAAAGTAATGCTATTAAAAGAGAAAAAAAAGACTATCAATTATTTAAAAGGAAAATTGTTAAAAGTTACACTAATTATGTAAAAATTTAATTATTTAGCATGTCTCTATAATTTTATTTAATTTTTAATTAGGTGTATATAGTTTAAAAATTTATTGTTAGATTCCTAAAGTGTATAAGATTTTTTAATTAATTAAATCCATATCGTTATAAAAAATAAAATATTTCATATAAAAAATAGAATACTCATGAAATATTCTATTTTTTATAATGATAAACATTTTACAGATCTAATTATAGATTTTTAAAATATAGAAACCTAATTAAAAATTAAGTAAAATTGTAGAAACCTGTAAAATAATTAAATCTAATTTAAATTTATTTATCAGAATGAGGAAACATACATGTATGTGAGTTATTGAATACATAAGTAATTGATATCATTTTATTCAATTTAACAATTTTTTGTGATAAATATAGCACTACCTATTTAAAAAAAAACTTATTAATGAAATATACCAGTATCTTCTCACAAAAATATGAAGAAATAGAAGTATTGCGGTGTTTTCACTTTTCACCACATCAACTTTTTTATCATTTGCTGCAACACTCTTGAATGCAACTCACCTCCTACGAATTTCTCTTTTTAATACACAAAGATAACTTTATAATTAAACCAATAATGAACAAAGATGCTGAATTACCTCAAAAAGATACCTCGCTCACACTCAAAACAATCAAATACGGATAGAAATTACAAGTGCAATATCCATGCCTCTATGATACAATTATTTTTTTTCATAAAAAGAATAGGCGTGATGGGTGTGCCTGAGAGCTAGTCAGAAGAGAAGTACTGAGAAATAAGCCGAAATTGGAAGCAAAGGACGACTCAGCAGAGGCGATGGGGTAGGGCGAAAGATACTAAACTGTTGCAATAACATAACATACATATATATCAGCAAGGGAAGGGAAGGGAAGGCATGTGTTGGCAGAAAGAAAAGAGCGAAGTGATGCTGCCACAAAGCAGCAATTGAATCAGTTGCAGCTGGAGTGCAGAGAAAGAAAAGAGAAAAGAGACAGAATTCAGAAATGCATGCACTGTACGTGGATTATATTGTGGAGTGAGGAAATGACTATGGATGAAATTGAGCTTATAATTTTTTTTCTTCATTGCATTGAGCGTGCAGGACCTTGTACTAATATAAGAGTTCTTTTAAATAGGCACAATATTTTTTGTAATAATGTAAAATTTCATTTCTTTTGATTTTTATGCACTGATATCATTTAATCAAATTTTCATATTTGAATGACTTTTCAAGTAATACATATAAGACTCAACTACTTTTGCTAATATAACAATACATTATTAGATGATAGTCGGCATATAAAAATTAAATTCTATTATAATACCAGATTTCTAGATTTATGAAGTTAAACTATATATGTCCTTTATACACAACTATATATAAATATTTAATCATACAGTGTCATACATAAAAAATATTTGATACTTTGATTTTTTTTTTTAAATCATACATGTAATATATGATGAATAATAATATAAAATTCTTCACACTATATAAGATTAATCTTATTTAATATTACAATCCTTTCCTACGATCGAACTGGTCTGATTAATTTATTGTATAACCACAGGATATAGTTAAGAAAGAAATGAGACTATTAAATTGCACCATTCCTTTAATCACATATCATTCTCAGGTAAAGTTCGTTTATTTTTATTTTTATTTTATGTCACTTTCAAAATGCACTAGATCACCTGAAAAGTAAAAATTGTGCAAAATTATTGAATCTGTCAATAATAAATGGCCATTAAAGTTAGCTTACCCAATCGGTTTTTCGCAAATGCATTATTATAATTTAGGTTCAATTATCAGAGTTTTGATAGATTGTTTGTTAGTAGGTGCCTATGTGCCTTGACTCTGGACTTCCTTTCAACCTAAATTTTTGCTAAAATAGAAAAGTCAATAATATGGTTGTCCAATAACCTCGAGTAAAATATTATCCCATCTCCCTGGAGTTGTGTTGTAAAACAACTTCTTTTTTTTTTAACTTCTTTTTTCATATTATTTAAAATAATAATCCATAAATTAGCAAAAACATTTACTCCTTATCCAAATCTGATTTCTCTGCGAAATCACGGGTGAGTAAAATAACTCTATTCAAGAGCAGATGACTCTCTTCCGCTTTGCTTGCTTGAGTAAAAGTTACACGCACGGAGAAATGGAAAAAGTACAAAACAGAGAAAAAGAAAGAGAGCAATAAAAATAAAATAAAGACTCATTATTATTTTTTTTTATTTGGAAATAAAGACTGATTATTGAGATTACGATTGATTAATGAAGACGTTTGTCGTTCAGACTTCATTACTTATGCAAAGAGGAACTAATGTGTGGTTTCCTTTCCATGCTTTATTATTACGGCAACAAAAGATGATTAGGAACTTCATGAGCATTTAAAAATAGACTAAAATTCGGACGACAAAATGCTATAAATGAACAACAAAAGCAAGAGCTCCACATATTGATTCACATGGCAGAAATTATTATCTTCTAACGAATCCTCCTAAACATTCTTCTATATAATAACTGAAGGAACAATTGATTATATTTTAAATTTTTAAAGATATTAATCGCATTTAATATATTTATCTTATTTAATAGTTAGGAGAATATTTAGAAATTTTTTTAAAAGACTATAGAATCACTCCTCACATGTACTTACCGTCTGAACCGGAGGTGTCTACACATGTGTACACTGTCATTAATTGTAAATATGACTATATGATTCTCCAAATTATGAAACAAAAATTGCGGCATGTGCCATTCAAATTCCCCATTCAATTCACTAAAACGTAGTTCTAGCTTCCAAACAAAGTTTATCAAACAGGATACTCGAGGTTAACCCCGGATTTGTTCATATTTTTAAAATTATTTAAAAGAGAATACTTATAAAAGAAAGTATGGAAATGAAAGTTTTATATATATATATATATATATATATATATCCATAAAATATTTTGAGAATTATTCTATTTATAGAATAAAATTTTTTTATTGAGGGAGTTTAATGACCATTTTATTGTAAACCAAAGTATTAGTCTAGCCTATATATTTTCACTTTTTATAATTATAAGAACTCTCAGCCCTTTTGTAAAGTTATTTTTGACAATACAATATATAATTATTTATGATAAAATATATTTATTAATAAATATAATTCTCATACTTTAATGATAGCCTTGACTTATGTTTATTGTTATTATTGTATAACATTACCATTGTCGAAAATTATTTTCTTCTTCTTCTAACTTTGAGTCATTTATAACCAAAATTATTTATTGGATAAGAACTATTATGCAAATATTACTTCATATAATTGTTTTTCTTTTAATTATATACTTTTCTTGTGCCTAAAAGGTAACTTTCTTCCACTTGCATATTTCTAATATAAAATGTATGCTCTTAAGGAGCACAATAATTAATATTTCATCCTTTTTATAAGGGAAGATCTAAACTATTCATAGAATACTAACTTTTTAATTAATAATGATCCATGTAATTATTTTTATTGTTATTATTTATAATATATTATCCTACGTATAAAAAAAGTCATATTTCATTGCATATTTTTAATGACAAATTTATGCTCTCAAAGAAGAGTATAATTGACCTTTTTTGTTGTTACAAGTAATGACCTAGAAATTCAATCAAATTTATTAAAGTAGTGTAAATTTTAGTACATAGGATCTTGTTCAATGTATCATCAATTGCTTTGTCAATCACATCATAAAATTCTACATTGTTTTGCTAGACCTTCAACTATATAGAATATGTAATAATTAATTCAATCAATAATATCATTTAAATGAATGCATAATGTTATTTCTAAACTTTATATAAAAGTATTTTAAAACTCTTGAAATTTCTTAACATAAAAAAATAGTATCTTCAATGTTTTCAGTTTTTGGAAGCACATATAGGTAAAGCAAATATGTTTCTAAAATTTGAGAATTAAAATTACTTTAAAAATTAAAAAGAAATTATTTTTGTAAACAAAGTTTTTTTATTTATTTATACTGAGAATTAGTGATGACAAATATGTTATTATTTTTAATGCAAAATATTAATAATTTATTTAATTTTTGAGATTTTATTTATTTTTAAGTAATTATATTACTATGTAATAATATGGAATTATTTTTTTTTTACTATATTTGGGATAATTAAGTAAGTTTGAGAAAATTTTGTTGAGTAGCACAATCATTATTAATTAAATTAAGAATTTGTAAAGTTTTATGAAAAAGCATAATAACAAAAGTAAATTTAATCTAAGTGAAAAAATATTAGAAATAATTTTTAAATATTTATGATCATATTAAATATTAAATAATAAAATAAAATACAAACTAATAAACAAAACTATATACTGCATGTAATTTACAAAATTATTGGTAAAAATATTTTATTTGTTTGATTTAAAAATAATCTTAGTTTTTCATTTTTTTTAATAATTCTAAGATGATTAATGTATTTATGATATACCACATTAAAGTGTCAATTTACGATTTAACTTTTAAAATTAATATTAATTGATAAAAGATTAATATCTTATATGAAACTAAATAAAATATATTGCATGGATTTTTTTTAAAGATGTTATAGTCAATTCTGTTAAACTTGGCCATGGATTAAATATTTTAAAGTTAAAAAATTTTGATTTAAAAATAAAATCAAATTAGTTTTTAAAATGATAAAAATATTAATTCTCAAAATTAACATTACAAAAATTATATTGTCATGAGTTAAAGTTTAATGTAATTATTGAAGTTTTAATCTAACTTGTAATACCCTAGATGTAAAAAAAAAAAAAAAATCTCTGGAGACCGCCCAGGTGGTCATCAGAAAAATAAGTCGGTTCTGGAACTCTCTGGAAACCGCCCAAGCAGTCACATAATCGTCCAGGCGATTATCAGAGCGCTTAAAAACCCCCCATTTCGAGGTCCAGATCATTCTACACACCTCTCCACCCTCTCCCTCTGCAAAGAAACGCGAGTTTCACCTCTAACCTTGGTTCTCCACCATTTTTACACCTTCCAAACTCCATTTCTCTCAATTTTAGCTTCAATCTTTGATTCCTAAGGCTTCCAGGTATGTTATCCTCTTAGTATTGTTTTCCTTTCTCCCTTTTCTCTGGGTTCTTGGGGTGATCTTCTAAGCTCCTCAAGGGGAGGAAAGGTTTTGTGTAACGCCCGGGGACGAGGACGAGGAGTGATCGCCGGTGCAAATAGGGCACGGACAAGAAGCGGCTCCTCGCAAGGTCCTCTAAGCAGAGGGGTACATGAATGAACCGATTACACACCCGAATGAGAGGGATCCTAAGACTATATAGGTATGGGACTATACAGTTGAGGATGGCTTGTATGAATTGATTCGTACTACCTATATCAACAAGATGCATCTTCTTTTCGGTAGTCTAAACTGAAAGAACTCCACAGTTAAGCGTGCTTGACCTGGGGTAATTTTGGGATGGGTGACCTCCTGGGAAGTTTTCCCAGGAAGCGTGTGAGTGAGGACAAAGTATGCTGAAAGGACCCGTGTTGGTTTGTGGGGACAGTCGTCAATCCATAAAGCAGCAGGGGATGTTACATTTTGCACCCCATAGAGATGGATTCTTGAATGTTCAAAGGTTTTAGACAGTGATTTAGCATTCTATGCCTTCTGTATCAGATTTTGTTGTCAGTTCTACTTCCTAGGGTGTTGTTGGTGGTAGTTCCTCACTGTTCACCTCTCCAGGTGAGTGGGTTCACACTTGGTATCCTTATGTTCTATATTAGAGCTACTTTCATGAATATATGACTTATTGCTTGATTTTAGAGAAATACTGTATAAGGATTTGAAGTTACTGTTGAAATATATGTTTTGGAACTATTGATTTGAAAGCATGAAACATGTTTTTGAGAAAACTCATGAGACCATTATTGTTGAACTGGTTTTGGATAGAAGTGATGATGTATATGTATGGTTAAAGACTTTTATGATTGGTTGAATGGATTCTGGAATTGATTTATACGTATGATATAGTTATATGTCTAGAAGTGCTATGTAGAGAAGAAAATGGAATTGTGACTGTAAACCTAGCTATTTTGAAATGTGATGTTGAGATTTCTATTTATGTAAAGCTTAGAGATTGAGATATATTTAGAGAATTAAACAGAAACAGTTTTAGAGCTTGAATCTTTATGAGATTCGGAACAGTTGACGAATACAAATTCTGAGGATATATGAAATCATAGATGTCTGTAAAGGGGTAATCATTTAGACATGATTTTATAGCCATGGTTATACTAAAGTCAGATTGTTAGAGTTGTGAACTCATAACAATTGCCAGCTATATATTCTATGGCTTGAAATCAGAATGCTTTAAGTTGGTGATCCCTTAGACATGATTTCATAGTCGCAGTTATGCTAAGGTCAGACTGTTAGAATCAGATAGATTCAGAGCTTATAAGAGAAAATGACCAACGAGGGGCAAATTTACATAGAGAAACCATGAAACTTAGCCCACGAGGGGCAATTATGAAATTTAGTCCACGAGGGACAATTTATTCAGAGAAACTACGAAACTACGTGAAACTATTAAACTAAGTCCACGAGGGACTTGACTTACGAGAAACAGAGCCCAAAATAGAACAGAGATAGAGAATTAAACATAATAGAGACAAAGAGTAGACTGAACAAAATTAGAGATTATTGTTCGTTTAGTAGTTATTATGTGATAAGCCAATGGGTTTTCAGATAGGAAAATGAATTGATGGAATTTCTTTGAGTTTAGAAATGAAGACTAGTATTTATTTATGTATATGTGTATTAGAGTACTATTAATGTTATTATGATTTCATGCATTATTTCCTTGGTGTCCTATGATAGGGGGTTTCAGGTGAGGGCTCACTCATTGAGTTTTGGTTACAAAGCTCATCCCTTTATTCTTTTCCTATTTTTACAAATACCATAGTTGCTGAGGGCATTTCCAGCAGGGTTAGATTCAAGAGGTGAGGACGATGTTCATGGGTTTAGTGTGCTCCAGTGTAAATGCAGGCAGGATCCCGAACCTAGAGCGTGTTTAAGTTGCATTTGATGTATTATAGTCACACTGGCTTGTATATAATAACTTGGACATTTGGATAAGTGTATACTGGTTTATATAGATAAATGATTTCAAGAGTTGAACTTGAAAGATTTGGTATAAGATTTTAGAGGCAATTATCTTAATTTTTGAGAATATGTGAATGATTTGTAGAAAATATAATAACTTAAACAGACTTCATGAACAGAGCATGCATTAGAAAGAATCAGCAGGTTTTAAGGCTTACGTGGGATAAGGATTTCTCACGTGCCGGTCATGTGTCCAGGTCAGGTCGTGATATAACTATTTCAAAAATAAAGATTAATGAATACTCATATAGTTGTAAATTATTAGAAATTACAATAAGCTTTAACTACAAATTATATTATTATTTATAATAGTTATAAATTAAAATAATTTTTTATTGTAAAATATAGCAACTCATATAATAATTGCAAGTTAATGTGAGCAATAAAAGCAAATGTAGTGAATTTTACTATTTATATTTTAACTTTTAAAATTAATATATGAAAGTAAATAAAATATTGCATGAAATTTACCTTTTTAAGATGTTATGGTCATTTCCTTTAAACTTGGCCGTTTAAAAAAAATTGATTCAAAAATAAAATCAAATTAATTTTTAAAAATTTAAATAGATTAATTCTCAAAATTAAAATTATAAAAATTATGTTGCCATAAGTTATAACTCAATGCAATTATTGAAGCTTTTTTCTAACTATTTCAAAAATAAATATAAATGAATACTCATATTGTTGTAAATTATTAGAAATTAGAATAAATTTTCACTACAAATTATACTCTTATTTATGATAGTTATAAATAAAAATGAATTTTAATTACAAAATATAGTAAATCATATAATAATTGGAAGTTAGTGTGAGCAATGAATGCAAATGCAAATGCAGTGAATTTTACTATATGTATAGATTTCATTTAAGGAATAAATTTACATAATGTCAATATGAAAAAAAATTTATATAAACTTATAATTATTTATGTAAGTAAAAAAGTATTTAATTTAATTATTGATTGTATTAAAAATTAAAAAAATAAAAAATAAAAATATATAATTAGATGATGATATAAATTTTTTTCCACCGATGATACATTAAAATTAATATATATTTCCATTTAAAAGACAGCATCTCATGAAAATATACTTATATACAGCTGCAGAGTCATCTTTTGAATATATAGCATATTAATACTTGTTTTGTTAGTAGTTGCTTTCAGGTTCTATGATACCCCCCGAAGACAGCCAACAAATCTAGCTAACTTTTGTATTTGGACACTACCAATAATGGTTTATTCCAGGGCGTTGAGCCTAGGGCATACTAATGACATTGATGAAATTGTTGGATGACAATGTTTTAGATCATCAAGTTGAAATTTGCAAACCATACATCAAACGTGAATTAATCAAATAATGCAGCAACTTCCAATTAAATTCGTTGATCCAAAATCGACCTATAATAATGGTTCAGAATCGGGCATCTGTTGGAGAATGTAGGGTCTTTCGGAAACATGGTTACATTGTCATTTTTCATACACGAAATTGAATGAGCGGGGCGTCATCATTTTTTATTTTGACTTGTAGTAGTATTTAATTACTTTCTGGTTTGCCTACGAATTCTGAGTTGATTTGTTCATAATAACATGTACACATCAATAAATTTGATTAATCAATGGACTGGGACAGCTGTGGCATTTTGGTTTTCCCCTTAAGTCGTTACTCGTTAGGGCAGCACAAGGGTCCATTTCAGTAATGCTCTCCGATCCAATATCAGGGTGGAAGGTAGGACCCAAAAATACTGCCCGCATAATAACAGAATTGTGGCTCTGTTTTTGTCTTGGAAAAAATACATTTACGAATTAAAATTTAATCAAAACGTTGTTTTAATTCTTTAATTAAGAAAAATATATAATTCAATCAATAAGTCCATATCTTATTCTTGGAAAGTAATAAGCTTTTATAAAAATCACTCATCAATTACTGATCTATCCAACAAAGAATAAGTTTACATGGTATCAATTTTCGGAGGCAATCACTAAGTTTTTTTTGAAGGATAAAGTTCACGTTGTTGATTTTGATTCTAGTCATGGAAGCCTTATGGCATAGATGTTCAGAAATTAAATCTATAATTAGATATTTAAGAAGTTTAACTATCTTTCAAATGTATCAATAGTTACTAAAGCATAAGTGTGTAACCATTTTTAATGGCCGTCATCAGCGGAGGAGCGGTGGGATGGTGGCGCGTGTAGTTCACACTTCCCAACATTGTCACCTTGTCACTTCATTGATTGTTTGGTTGGATAGACAGGGTGGGGGGGGGGGGGGTATCTTGTGTATCAGATGTAGCATGCATGTATCATATTCATATAAATGATGTGAAATTTGACTATGTCGAAGAGGGTAGGGTCCATCCATGGTGCACAATCAGAGGGTCACGATGGGGACAACTCAACATCCCCATTCCCTTACTTTTTGTCATCTCCCGGTTCAAACGTCCCTACTTGCCTCCACCCCTCTCCTTTTCTGCCACGTGTAGCGCTGGGAATTTTCCAGATGATTTTGGATAAGCCAGAAACGACAGTCACTGAATTAAATAATTTGGACCTAAGTGACTAATCGATAATCTTTTCTTTTTTACTTTTTTTTGATAAAACTAATCGATAATCTTTTTCATTGGTTAATACTCAAAAATCCTACAGCCAGACGGTGTCCTATTCAATATTTCAAGTTTTAAAATTTTATATTCCAATTGAACTAATTTGTAAAGTAAACTGGATTCTTCACAACAATTAGCGTTTTGTAATCTCTCACTTTTAACTTTCTAATATATATATTTTTTCAGTTCACTTTCTTATCCATATTCCAAAAATCAATTAAACTAATTGCACATGGTTAATTGATTAATTAGCATCAATAATTTTCATTCATGTTCCAATTGTGGCTCACAGTTCTTTTCTTTTCTTTTTTCAAAAAAAAAAGTTAGGTTCTTTTTCCGCTTTTTAACATTTTCCGCCGATTTTATGTGTCTTTTTAGCTCTTTATTTTCTACCCTTCAATCTTTTCAATGAGGATTCACTGATACTGGCCATATATAGGTTATTGTCCAAAGCCAAAATTATCTACTTTTAAGGACAGATAAATATACTTTTTAAAATAAAAGCGTTCAACAATGGCTGTAGCACAATTGAAAGTTAGAGTTACGTCCTTTAATTTGGAGGCGAATAATTGTACTGGGGATTACACAAGCCTGGGCTTCATGCCTCTGCAGCGAAAAAGAACACTAGGTTTCTTCTTTTACACATCAAATAAATTTCCCATTCTCGGGGTTGCTTTTAACTTGTTCATTTACTTCGGTAAAAGCAAGATTAGATAATGCATATGTTTTTACTTTATACACTCTTGCCTCGGGGGTATTTCTTTTCTTTCTTAATCAATGATATATATGTCTGTTTTTTTTTCAAAGAACTGTACCATAAGCCACAAATTAATTATTTGATTTATCAACAAGGATTTGATACAATATTAAATAAAAAAATGCACTTAAAAGAAATAAAATCTAAAATAAAAATTGGGTCATGATCAAATTACATAGTATAAATTAAAGCAACTATTAGACAGTTGAATAATCTTTTATTGGATTAACTTTTGACAAAACTCACCATTGAATTAGAAGTATATGTCATATATAGATCATATTTATAAAATTTCAGTCTAACGTAAAATTGTTTAACATAATTTTTATGTATAATAAAATCAATGTAATATATATATATATATGCTTAAAATAATGAATAAGAATAAGAGCTACATGATTATATTTTTATTGATGTTCGATTTTTATAAAATTTGGCATAAATAATCTTTATAATAGGTAATTGTTATCCAACACTTAAATTGATAAAAAAATATTTTATAAAAAATTATTAAGTGGTGTAATTATACTTAACTTGATCCCAACCCATAAAAATGGTAAGGAAACAATTGTTGAGAGGAACTTGAGTGATTAATTTCATAGCAATATCTGTGAAAATATCACGAACCAAGGAAAAAAAAAGACTAATTATTTGGCTTTTGCCACTTGTTTTAGAGAAAAAGAATTTCGTTTATACTTTAATAAATCACAATTAAACAATTAGTTTGAGAAATTCTTATGCAGAATGGAGCTTGGGCAGCGCTAAATTGTGTGTATTTTGAGTTGGATTTGAGGTATTCCGCAAAATCTGCCTATTTTGTACATGTTTAATTTATTGACAAGATTCTCAGCAAAACTACGATTTTCACAATATTTTTTTACAAATCATCTTCATTAACATTTCATCAAAAAATCATCATTAACAGAGCATGCAATTCAGTTATTTTTGCTTTTGAATGTTAAATAAATGTTCAGAAGGACGAATAAGTTTCAAAAATCACTTGAAACTGAATATCTAATCTAGAATTGATAGCATAAAAAACACATTTGTTTTCACAGTTTTTGGCTGAACCGTGTTAGTATCAATAGTAGCTCTCATTGTGTAAAAAACCATAGTAAATACTAATTAAATAGAAAAAGTTAAGTGATAATTTTATGCATATGACTAATTATTCTTTTATTAAGTCACATAAGACCACCCTTTTGTTGGTTTTTTTTTTTGTTGTTGTTTGTTTTTGGGGAGGGGGGGGGGGCAGTGATTGATTAAGTAATCTTACATATAAGATTATTTGGTTCTCGTGACGAGAAATCATATTAAATTTATTGTGCACGTATTTATGCAAAGGCCCTTTGTGTATTTGGATTAGATTTATTATTTTGGTCTCTTGCATATATGCTTTAGTTAGAAGCTGTACATTGGCGCCTCGAAGGAACAAGCACAGTTTGCACGCTCCTCGGCAAGATTTGTTAACCCTCGTAAGTAATAAAATACTAATTTTCCTCTGCATGAGAATGTGACATTATTCGGAAGTATCGTGCATGAAACCTCAGGTCACCCATTTTCGTATTAATTAAATCACATCACCCTAAACTAAATTACAACAACCGTGTCGTAACGCAGCTACCTACAAATCAATATGGGGACCAGACCAGGTTTGTAATTATGTAATTTCTTAAAATCTTGAAACTTAACACTCCACGCCCTTGAATAATTTTTCACTTCAAAAATTTTCTTTATTTATAAATAATTATTCATTTTAAAAATTTTAGTAGTATTAATTATTTTTTTAATAATATTTTTATTAAATCCTATTAAAAGAGTAGAGAGATATAATAGAGAAAGGGTGAAAAAGTTGCATTATTAAAAAGAGATAAGAACAATGTAATATATTATTTTTAACTTTTTCTAACTTTAATATTTTTCCAATCATTTTCTTAGTTCCAATGCTCATTTAAACTTGAATAATTATCTTGTATCATATGTTATGTTTGCATTCACCTTTAAAATTAACGATAAAAAATCACACATCAAAATCATGTAAAAAATCGAGATGAAAATCTCTATTCTCAAGAAAAATACAATGGAGGGAGGCCTGATCCTTTTCTCGTGTTTCGCATAGGAAACAGAAGAAGCAGAATATAGTTGGAAGACATATAGGCCAGCATCATGGGGCCTGGCGCCATGTATTTTAACGCTAAGTTGCAGCTGTGGGGCACGGAAGTGCTATGATTATTTACTATACGGTAAAAAAAAAAAGGCCTGCGATTCAAACTTGGCAAGACTTAGAAACAAGAAGTTGAGGAGGAACATGTAAGTAGAAAGATGACCTGAAAATGAGAGGAGACGTAAATGAAAGATGGCACACGTAAAGAGAAATACAGGTGAAGTAGAGAAGGGAGAAGGATCAAATTAAATGAAAGAGAGGCCGGCAATTGCCTGACTCTGCCTATGCATTGGAATGATCTTTTTTAAGGTAAATTTAAGAGGACGAGATGCTATCATTTTAGGCTTGACTCTTTTCTTTTGTGGAAATACTTTAATCTAGGATCAAGATGAAGGACATGCTTTCAGGTTCAGTGAATCTACAAAAGTTATAAATAATCTGTTAAAAGGAAAAATGTAAGAACCAAACTTAAGTCATGATAATGTATACAGAGAAATCCAAGATAATCCTAATAATAACTTTATAAATAATTCTTAGTTCACGACAAAGTATTCACCATCAAGTATGGTGACTAATTCCTTTGTTAGCTTTGAGCCACCTCAAAGGGTAGGACAACTGTTCGGAGATTTAAGGTTTCTCCATATCTAAAGTCAGAAATCGAACTCATAATGTTTGATTAAAGGTGAATGGGTTCTTACCTTCCAACCACACCCCAGGTTAACTTTATAAATAGTTTATAATTATATTTAGAAAAGTATTTTTTGTGTGCAAATTAAAAAAATTAGATGTATCACGGATATCTTAAAAAAATATAAATAATTGTGCCTTTTCACTCTCATCATTTATCACTAGCTAATGTTTATCTTTCTTTTAGATGTCCACAAAATATATAATTTTCAATGTATAAATATCATATCTCTTATCTATAATCTATAATCTATAATATTAATATTCTAAACCCATATCAAGGAAAGTTTTCCAGGTATCTTTTATAAGATAATTTAGGGTCCACAATTTTCATAACTTTAACCTATAATTAATTTTAAAGATATAAATCATAATTGTTATATATTATTAAAATATCATTGAAGATTATCAATATTTAATGAAATATCTCTTTTATCATTTAAATAATAAATATGATGATATATCTATTTTGAATGTCATTGTACCTTCCTTTTTTATTATTTTTAAATCTTTTTTATTATAAAAAATAGATATTTGAACAAATATTGTCATATTTTGTTTACATATTCTTAAACTACATTTTTGAACTCAATGTACAATATCTTAAATTGATTTATTATGCATATATGATTATTAAAAAATAAATAAATAATAAAGGAGACAATAGCACGTGCCAGCATAGAGACCCTGAAATAAACAAAATATCAAGACACAAATATAGAAGAGAGAAAAACTAAGAGCTGTAAAATAATCTTAATTATAAATTAATTTTGAAGAAAGTCACCTTCATATCTATCTATCTTCAATGCAACCTAAATACTCTATATGAAATATTATTGCATTTATTGTAAACGACAATTGAAATGAGGCTGAACAAAATATTATAATTGCATTAATTTAACTTTAAAATGATAACAAAGAAGATAAAGGAAATAACAATCAAATGTATTATTCTAAATAAGGATGGAATTAGAGGAAAAGTTTCTAACTTCAAATCTAGAACTTTTGAAAATTAAAACAAAAAAAATTATCTATCTACCGCTCTTATTATACCCTATTTAAATTTTTGCAACTTGAACCTTCCAATCTATCAATTTCATAATTTTTTTTATACTAATTTTTAAAAAAAAAACCTTTAATTTTTCAATATTAAAATATTTAAAAACATTAATTCCACAATTTACACTTCTTTGATAATGATACTAAATATTTATTAATTTTTTAAAATTGAATAATTACATTATTTTTTTTATTGAAAATAATATTGTAATTGATATACTACCCTAATAATTGAGATGATATAAATTAGGGATATATATATTTTTTACTAATTATTACACATTAATTATAACATATATTTTAAAATTGATATTTTAATTTATTAAAAGGATGTACAATGAAAGAATGTGTAATTGAAATCACATAAATTAAATTTACTCATTATTTTTATTAATTAGAAAATTTATTTGTATATTTTTATAAATTAAATATTTCAATTTACTAAAAGATCAACGGCTAGGGATGATAAAAAAAAATTGAAAAATGGGTAAGCGTGGAAATTACCCACAATGGGAACGGAAGTGGGGACATATTTTGTCTTCAAAGAGATGATCGATGGGGTCAAAGTCTCTATTTATTAAACGGGATAGGGATGGAGATAGCATACCTTTATTTTTTTTTCAATTATCTTTATTGGATTTGTACTATGTATGCATTTTTAATTTTAATTTAGACTATATTGCATTAATAGTGTTTCTTATTATGGATATTTATGTTTCAAATTGCAAAATATTTTTCAAGTTTTTCTTTTTTTGGAATTTATTAATAAATCATTGAATACCGTTGGAGTTTAAAATCCCTATGGGAAATGGGAAATGGAGATCCGTAAGAGAGATGAGAATGAGGATGAGAGGAACAATTCTACATAATGATGGGAGGTGTGAGACATATCCCTTTTTTCATGAATACGCACTCATAGTCATTCCTATAAATTACTCATAATAAAGTAAAATTATCCACTATACTATTTTTCTTCTTTATTCAATACTTTCAACTTTTAAAATGTACAAAATTTTCATAAATAGGCTCTTTATTCTTAGTTATAGGTCATCGATAAAAAATTTTACAATCTTATAAACATGATATTTAAAATAAGATATAAAATAGAATAACTCATTTATATTTTATCCATTTATTTAATTATTTAACTATTAATTTAATTTTAAAATAAATTTATATATTCAATTTTCTGGAAGATATATTTAAATAAATTATTATTTAATTTTAATAATAATCGATAAACTGTTTTTTATTATCTCGATTATACAACTAGTTTATATGTAGGTCACCTCTCACTATTATAGATTACCTTTCAAGAATCGAACTTAAACTTCAAAGCATCCTCATCTGCTAACCAAATACGTTGGCACTAGCTATCTAATTTTCTCCCATGATTGGTTGAAGAATATCATTTTCTTTATTAGAACTATTTTGGAAAGGCATTTTTCTTCGAAGTTCGGGCAGGTGGAAAACTGTTTTACCCGTATTAAAAGGCAAACCCACACATTTCCTCTGCAAAACGCTTGAACCAAGCAGATCATTGAGATAAGATGCAATGCAAGAGCCTTGGCTTGGCAGGAAACACGAACAGCATAGCAAATGTTTGCTTGCTTCCGCTGCAGGATTGTAAGGGGGCGCAATGTAGGACATGTGTCCTTCACTTGTCGTGCATCGTGGTGATTCTAGTTCTGTTCACGAGTGACTTCACTGAGCATCGCTACAGACTGAAACTGAAGCATGCACTTTCATCACATATGGTATGGAACTGTATATATACCGGCATCACCTTTAACTTCACCCCGGCTGCACGAACGACTGGTATTTCACTATTCTTCTATTCACCATTAATTTTATTTAATTAAAATGACTTGTATTTTGTTATTTGATGTACATTGTACGGCCGAATCAAATCAAGGGTGAACGACCGACACAACCAGGGGTGCAAGCTCGGCTACCAAAAAGAAAAATGATTCTTTTTTATCGGGCTCTTGGAATGACTTTATAACTCTTATAGCCCAAACATTATCCCCCTGAAGACACCTTTAACTGCTAGTTGGGCCTGAGGTTAATTGCGATAGCCTTGATTCAAAGTACCGTTCGGTTCAAACAGAGTTCATTCAATGGATGAAAATTTACGAAGTGCGTGTAAACAAAAACTGGATTCGGACCAAAATTTAGGACTTTGCAAAAGTGGTAATACGTTGCCTTGTAATTTCACAAGACTGAAGACAGTTGACCAAAAAACAAACAAATAAAAAAAGCCTAAAGATCTACTCCCAACCCATTCCCCCGCCACCCTGGTCTAGACCAAAAAAATAAATAAAGCTTGTAAACAAAAATAGATATATACGTTGGCCACTGTCTTCGTGATATTGTGTCACACACCCATAGTTCCATACTTCCATACACAAAAATAACAAGGGAAAAAGCGACAGCAGTACTCATATCTTGGGTCAACACGAATAGTCTTCAATTTGCCTCTGGACCAGTTTATTGCTTTATGCACTGCCACCGTCTAAACTTCGATGCTGAACAAGTTATAATATGAACAACTACTCATTGTACTAGAACGAAGTTGACTAAGAATTACAAATGGAAGTAATATGCTTTTATCTATTCAATAAGCTAAAAAAGAGCCTGATACACAAAATTGTAAGTAACAAAAAATTACATGTAGTATTCTCATCAGTCTAGGGACCGGATTGACAGAGAACTAAGAGGGACCTGTACAGTAAGCAGCAGAAATTTGAACCTTCTGAAACAGATTCCTGATGAATTCAACTCTGATAATGGTTTGCCCAAAATGAAAAAAATGTATGTATCTGACCACAAACTTCCATCAAGCTAATCATTCGGTGTGGCAACAGGCAGTCCCTCCCGAGTGGATGGGTTGAAATTGTTTGGCTGGCGCCTTAACTTGAGTCTAAAAGGTGAAAAATAAAAAAAGAGAGTTGGACCTCCAGCCGTAAAAATAAGTCAGCGGGTAAAGCACGTTGATGCATAATTCTACAGATTTGAGTTAAAAAAAAAAAAGCAATCGTCTACTCAGGTTATTTATATAATATCTATATTAATTTCCACCATTGACTAGTACTTTAGGGATCACAAGATTGTCCACAATTTGACAGAGAGCCTAATTATGTTCACCATATTTAACATTCCAGGTAACCGACCATATCAAAAACTGAAAATGAAGAATAATATTAAAAGCATTAATCAATTGTAGCTCAATGGAATCAAACAGTCCAGCTAATAATCACCAATAAAAAAGCAGCATCAACCGGAATATTCTACCTAGCAATGAGACAGGTTTCCAATTTTGGCCTCTGAGATGTAAGGTAATACAGTTGCAGATTTCTACATCGTAGAGTTAGAATTGTACCTGATTATCAGAGCAAAGTATAAATTGAAAAATTTTCGGATTCGAACTAGTTCCATGGTTGTGATAGAGAAACTTCAGGAGTAGATGCCTCTAATCCTTTTTGGCCGTGTATGGCAGACTTCAGCACATTATATTGCTTGGTCACAGAATCATACACGGCTTTTGTATATGCCTCCTTAGCCTGCTCCACATAAAATATGTAGGGCACCAATCAAATTCTGTCTATTTTTCAAGTCAGATAATTACGAGTTTAAGCCATTAGCAAATTTGAGCAGAGAACTCAAGGATACAAAATATAGGCTTTTTTAACACAGAATGTAGCTTTAGGGATCATACTCATCACAATCCAAATTCAACTTCTACAACCTGCAAATATGAGTTGTTGTACAATGTGCACACACTGTGCACCTAGACAAGTGTTAGCTTCACTAAAGGGTAGTTAAATACATTCACATAAGGCACTGTTTTATTTGTGGGTCATCATAGTTTTGACATTCAAAAAGCACATGCAGACAGGAAGGGACCGCCCCAAATAAGCCTGAAATTTACCTGGAATTTCTGTGCAGCCTCAAATATAACAAAAACAAAATCTCACCCATTTTTTTCGGATACTTATAACATTCTTGAGTTGTAAGTAGTAAAAAGTTCTCAGTTTGAGGATAACAAAAATACATTAGGTGATTTCTCAGACAAAAATTGATGGAGTAAATGGTAAAATAAGAAATCTAATAAACTTAGGTAGTGGAAGTGCAGATTATCAAATTTAACTAACCTGTTCAGGATTTTCACCAGCAGCAGTGGCAAACCTTATTGGTGGAGCCGCTGATAAGCCAACCCCATGAAAGGATATAATTCTTCTCTCCCCAATCTCTTTTTCAACCTGTATAAATATATGGTCTCAATAAAACTAAGAACAATATAGCAAAGTGGACTCACCAAGGCAAGAACTCCATACCTTTAGTGGAGGGGGCATTATATCATGGCACAATATTGCCAAAGGATATATGTGACCCGGTGGACCAGAGTGTTCAACAAGCCTTCGCATATTGTCTACCGCAGAAGGATCGAAGGGTGCCTGAATAATTTAAATCAGTGTGGGAAGATCATAAAATTGGTAATGTAATGCACCAAGGAAGTTATGCACACAGGTTCATTCACAGAAATTTATAATCGGATCCAAATCCTGATGTTGATCATTTTATTTTGCTAGAAAAATACAATAAAAGAATTGCCTGAATAATAATGTGCATGTATCCACATAGTAGACCAGATTCACAAACTAAAAGATTGGATTTATATAATAGGCAGAGAGATCATCTATCATTGTTACCCTCCTGTATACCACTAACAGCTTCCACCAATGCATAACCTAGGGGCAGCCAACCTGGTCTTTGAACTTGGGGGCAGTCCTCAATTTTTTTTTCCCTACATTTACTACATGCATGCAACCCAGTCCAAGCATACAACAATTTAAAAATCAGCATATAAAAGAACAACCATAAGGAGATGAGTTTGAGAACCCTTCCAGACAGCATTAAAGATTCTAGTTCTCAGTGTCAAGACAAAACTTTTTCTTCTACGTAGTCAATGCTAAAAGTTATATTCCATCAATGATACACCTAACTTCAATCAACTGAAACTATAATGCACTTCCATATTTTACTCCAACAAGAAAGTTTACTTACTGGTGTCCATTCTCCAGTTTCCCGATCTGGCCGGTCCCTACCCCCACTTGGAGCAATCCAGATTATCTGAGATCCACTCCTGTACCAGAAAGCAGAATATTAATAACCCTTACAAGCAAAATAGAGTATCTAAAGTGAACAAATCCGCTGCATGTGAACAAAAACAATAGCAGTTATTTAGCTATAAACGAGCTGATGACTAGATATACCTTAAAAGCACGGCTATTTCCTTCAGACTTCGTGTATTTGCTTTTCTTTTCATCTCTACGAGTGCCGGATCATCAAGCATGTGCTTTTTAGAGTAAACACAAATGAGATTCCTATAAAAATATAGATTGTATGTCAACTTCATTAATCAAAAGTAAATATATCAACATAATTTTCAAATTTGATAAACAGAAGTATGAAACAAACCTGCCAATGCTGAAGGGCTTGCACAGAGGATCAGCTACAACTCTATCTCCTGCTACGTAGGTCTGTAGAACAATTGGCAGAATTCAATCACTTAAGCATTTATAGATGTGCAGTAAAGTCTGTTAAAATAGTGAGATAATTAAAATAAAAAATGCGAACTTCACCATGTTTTCAGCTATATTAGGGAGTTGTTTTTCAATCAGCAATGATATAATAGCTGGATCTGCTTCAGTTTGGTGATTTGACATCAAGATGATATTGTGTCCCTGCAGCAAAATTTTAGCCTTTCAGAACTTCCTCCCACATCTAGGAAAATGTTTACATGGGAAATATACAGCAAGCAAATAAATAACCCTACAGTATGGAGTAAGCACATTAGAAACTGGAACCTGCTTAAGTTTCTCTTCCATTTCAATGAAAAGGGGCATGTTGCCAACATATGAATTTCTGCAACAAAAATATCACATTGAAGAAAAGCTATGATTACTACATTTCACGATTATACTTCTGGAAGTGCAACACAGAAGCCTACTTCTGATGTAATTGGCATGAGATTTACTAAAAATATAAATGCACAAACCACGTGTAGATGATCAACTATTAAAGTCAAATATCTAAACCAATTGATGCCAAACAGATAAGGAGGAATAAAACTCGTAAACTCACTTGAAATCAACTAAAGGACGGATATAATTTTGCCCGAATGTGTAATAGTCAAAAGGCTCTCTCTTCGCTTTGTGGTGTGGTTCAAAGACAAAGGGATCCTATTAAAAAATCAATCCAAAGTTTTGAGCATCACATTCACATAATGTGGAACAAGAGCAAACTAAAAGTGCATGTATCGCGATGCTATGAAAAATTCTTAAATAAAGGATTCCATAGGCACCGAAACAATTAGTACAGCTTATCCAAGAAATCAACCTTACCATCACATCCAAAAATACGCGATCTAAAAAAGCAGTCATATTTGACAATACAATCTCATTTGCCTTGGGATCTCCACTCTTGGAAACCTGAAATGTGATTGCATGCAAAGAAAAAGTAACTAAGTAATTTAAGTCTTTTAAATGCCAGAATAATAAAAAGATGAATCAGCATATCGAACAGCATGACTATGTAACTGAAACTAACTAATAAGTTGTAATTATCATAAATTTATCCACACTAAGCCAACTGGGAATGAGAAAGTTTCAGATAATGAGCGGGGCTACAAACACAATTTAAAATTGGAATTGATCTATCTCTTGCTATCAACATGTTACAAACAACATATTAAAACCATTTTCAGCACAGCAATAGAAAGAGTACAAACCATTAATGTACATATATAATCAATCATGCAACAACTCATTTAGAATAGATGATAGACACACAACTATGTTTTCATACTCAAAGCATATTATCTTAGTAGTTCAGCTCCACGGTGAATCAAAAGAGCACCAACATCTGTCCCCACAGATATTAGGAATAATTTAGTCCGGAACAATCATATTTTATGGCTTCACTTCTTAAATTGTACTTCAAATATATATATATATATATAGTTATTCCAAACACCAAAGCATGCATACAATTGAATGTACATCAACAGAGCAAGAGGAGAATGCACAGGTCTATATAAATGTTTGAAAAACAAATATAAACTTACTGCATTTTTATAGTTATTGTACACTTCTTCCATCCCTGCACCAACATTGGGAGGCAGAGTTCCTGCTTCTACTTCCTTCTTGATCCCGGAAAAAAGTTCTGCAAATTAACAATTAACGTTATGAAGGGAGATAAGATTTCAGTATTTGATACACTTAAAAAGCATTGAAAAAAAAAATTGCAGTAGGAACTGAAATGCGCCTAAAATTATACCTCAAATCACAAAAACAATACAACTTGCCACACCTTATCTTCTACTGTACTCTTGAATCTACATCTCAGACTAATAAAGCGAATCTTCCTTCATCTTATCATCTATCTTAGTCCTCTGCACTGTACCGGCAGACCCAGATTTTGGCATTCCCACTAACTCAACAAAACTAAAAGTAGTAAGCCTCAGAATTTTCATTTCTCACTGTCTAGTCCTAGGCTATATAGTTCTACTGCTCTTCAAACAAAAAAATCAGTGCATGATTTATCTCCCTTATTTCTCTCCCCACAGAAGTATATAAGAAGGAAGCGCATATAGATAAATAAAACAAAAGTGAAAAAAAAAAATCAGAATCAACTGTTACACTTCTTAAATGGAACAGAGTGTAATTTGAGCTTTGGAAAAGGACGAGGGGTAAGCTGATACGCTTGAAATCTATGAATCAGAATTTTCCTAACACCAGAATTCAGAACCTTCATCCATAACTCCATACCCCGCCAGTCAAGTCAAATTTCCTCAGCTAAAATTTGTAAATATTATCACGACGTATTATTTCTTTCCCCTTCTCCTTTCTTACAACCATTACCATATGAAAAAAGGCTCAAAACACCAGCCATCGATGAAGACAAAACAAAAAACCTAAACACACCAAATTAAGATCACGCAGCCACTCACCAAACAGTAGCTAGATAGGATTTAAAAAAGGGCAAACAGAAAAAATATAATTTAATCCACCAGCAAATTAATGGCATATATTAAATTAAAACACTCCTAACAATCAGCATCAGCACATCCAAACACAACGAACTCCAACTCAAAAACAAAAATGACAATAGAAGATGAAACCGCAAAAGAAAGAGACTCATAGTGTCATCAAGTAGACGAGTAACGATCCAAACTTCATAACCACGCATCTTCATTCATTTCAACTCCACATAAGAAACTAATCAATCAGCACTGCAAAATTCCAGAAAAAGAAACAAAAAATAATAACAAAAACAATAATACACCAAACAATCAGCATCAGCACATCCAAATTTAACAACCTGCACCTCAAAAAGAAAAAAAAAAAAAAGAGCTCACAGTAATAACAAATCGAGCAGAAAAGCAACATCCAAATTTAACAACCTCCACCTAAAATTCAACAGCTTTCCGATTCATTTGAACTCGACGTTCAGAGAAGCAACAAATCGAGCAGAACCGTAATAACAATAACAATAACAATAATAATAATAATAATAATAACTAAAAAATACAGCGGAAATGAAATGAGGAATGAAGAATAGTAAAAGAGACAAAAAATGAAAAAGGAAGGAGGAAGGAGACCTTGTTCGGAGCGAGCGTTGAGGAAAGTGCGGGAAGAAACGGAGGCCATATTAGGGGGAGAAGCAAGGTTGTCCTGAGCCTTAATCTTAGGCTTGAGTGAGAAGGAGCAAGAGCAAGAAGCGGTTGAAGATCGAAGCAGATAAATGGAAGAAGAAGAAGAATGCTTTGAAGAGAGGGAGAAGGAGGAGGGAACCATGGGAACGAAGAATGTGGCTGTGGGGGAGGGAAGAGAAGGAGGAGAGCACACCATAAACATGCTACACACGCCCTGCGCCGCACGCAGTGCGGGAGAACCGCTCATCATCACACTTACTGGCCACACCACACGGAAACAAAGAACTAAGAAACTCTGAGAGAGAGAGAGAGGGGATCGGCTTGTTTGCGTGTGTGTGTGTGTGTGTGTGTGTGTTTGGGGCTGGGTGTGGTCTGTGTGTGCGATTGGCGGGCTCACGTGCTTTTAGTCTCGCCCCGGACCCACGTGCCATTGTGGGAGCCAATGGTTTCTCCGATCAACAAAGATGGGACACGTGGACACGCTCCAACGGACCAAACCCCTGATCGGATAAAACCCCATTTTCTTTTCTTTGAAGCAATCGATTTTCTCGCCCTTTTTATTTTTTAATATAAGTTACATTAGATTAAACATTTGCTCTCTCTTTAAATTCGCCGATGGATATCCTACAAAATTAATAAAAATTATTTTCTTTTTGTGCTAAGTTTTACACTAATTTTAATTTTAAATTTATATAAAATATTTTTTAATTAATTAATTAATTCCTATAATCATAAGTTCCTTTAAATAAAGCTTTGATTTTAATATATTGTTAATAATTTTTTTATACTACTAATGCTAAAAAAATCGAACATTAAAACATTTGCAATTAGTTAATCATATAAAATATTTTACAATAATAATATATTAAAATTTTTCTCATCAAGTATTAAAATCATTTGCGTTACTCTCAAAATGATTAAAAATATTCATGACTCGATTTATCCCAATAAATCATATTAACCAAAACATGTCGAGACTCGGGGACAAGTTCAGATTCAAGTTTTGAATCCATATGCTTTTAGAGTCAAATTCAAGTCATATTTGGGATTGTTCTAACCCAAACTCAGAAAAAAATGTTTCAAATTTATATTTTGATAAATTACTAGTGATAAACTATAAGACTGTAAACTTTAATTATTACACATTATATAACATGATGTTATTTTTAATATTGGTATCGTTTATTTGATGCTAGAGATTTATGGCTAAATAACATCATGTGTATAAACTGTATTAAAAAATCTTGTAAAAAATAAATTCAAAATTGATAACACGTATGGTAACCAAAATTATTTTTTAAAATTTTATTATTAATAATATACAAATTTGTATATATTACCTAAAATTTAATTAAGTTGATCCAATTTGACCTGATCACTAATAGCCAATAGAATCATTGTCTAGTTGGATTTGGCCTTAGACAATTAGACTAAAATAAACAAGTGGAATGAAAAATTAAATTGGGTTCAATTTTGATCCAATTCGTCTCAACACACTTTTTGTACATTGTAACAATGATATTATTAGTATTTTTTTTTACCAAAAAGAAAAAATTAATCAAAAAGCTTAACAATACTTACAAATATATATATATCAAATGAGAAACAAAACTATTTCACACTTTGAACTAACTAATGATCTTTAACTTTGCTCATTGGCTAAAATCTATGGATTTTAGAACGACATAAAGTCCCATTGGATTTTTCCTATTTCTTTTTAACTCCCATTAGTCCTTACCTTTAAATAAGGATTTTCACATCGGAGACACTCACAACAAGTACTTTAGACTTGCAATTTGAATAATGTATCATGCCTCTTTTAACATAGATTTATATTTGTCAGACATAAAAAAATAGCCATAAGAGGAGAATAAAACACACATAAATAGGGAAAATAAAACATCCCAAAAGGGATAATAAAGCAAAACAAAACCCTAAACAATGGAAAGAAAAGAAAATGATGGGGCTACCACTAAAGAATAAGGATGACAAACCCCCTCAACACTAATCACACAATGAAAGACCACAGGAAGAAAAAGGAAAAATAAAGATTAGGGTTTTCTTCATTATATGTATGAGATTAAATTACAAATATTTTATGATTTACGATTGATTAAAAACACAAAAAATATATGACAAGATAAATACAAAAGATATGTAAAATTAGCGTAATTTATAATTACCCAAAATTTACTAATTATTAAGAAATATTAATACCCTTTCACTACCAAGAAAAGGAAAAAAAAAAAAACTTTCCACAAAAGCATATAACTTTTAACTTATAATTAAAATTTTATATTTTTCAGGAGCACATCTAATATGTGCTTATGAGCATGAATAACACTAATTTTAAATTTTTTATGAACACTATGAATTAAAATAAATAATTAATATTCTTGAAGCACATATAAAATATGAATCCAAGAATTTCTCATGGATATAGAGAGGTCACATATTGCACGGTGTAAGCTGTAACAGCAACATATCATATCATTCTTCACGACCTTATCCTCATCCTCATGTTGGTCTTCGTTATTATTCGCACCTTTTCTTTTAGTTTTTTTTTTTTTTTTGGAGAAACACAACAATTACTTATTTTGTATTGCTAGTCGCTTTCTCTTATCCAAACACCACAAGTTATTCAGCCCTATACTCTTCTCATTATGAGAACATATTTGACCAAGCCAAAGTTTGTATCGTTCTATCTAGCAACCAAAACAAGAAAATGGATGTCCAATAAAGGCCTGAAAATTGATGTCATTTAAATGATGAAAAATTATACGTGTATAATATTTTTATATAATATATTTATAACATAGACAAAAAAATAAATAAAATGGTGGGCCTATATCAATATTTTATTTTCCTAGACCTATCAGCTTATTTATTTTTCTATCTATGTTATAAGTATATCATACAAAAATATTATACATATACCATTTCTCATGGGTGAATTAATCATATTGTTGCACAGTTAGGTGATACAACGTGCTCGACCTTATCCGTGGAACACGTCGTTTTACTTCTTTCTAACAAAAAATTATAAATCCTGTGGCTTTCAACCAAACCACACCCGAATCCACCCGATGGCAGAAAAAATAAATAACTTATTATAAGCTAAACCAAGGTATTTTGTGCATTTTATATAGGCCTAAGAATTTAATTTTTTTACACTAATAATTTACACTATCATCCAATCAAATCATCATACTTATATATTTTTTTAAATAATAGATATGAGATTTGACTGTACATGACAATACACTATAAATACATAGAAATTAAAGTCATCTACCCAGTTGTAAAAAGTTGCACCTATAATCAAATATTTCTTGTACCGTGGTTTTGTTTTGTATTGTTTCCGTTTTGGAATTGGAAAGAAGGTGTTAGGATTGGAAGTTATTATCGAGTGCACCGTGGATGGCGGCACTTTATCTAGCATGACTCTGTTTTATGCCATTTTTGTTAGTTTTAACACGTATAGGATATACTGTATATATAAAACAAAAAGGAACATTAACTAATAAAAGTATCATTTTCATATCAAAACATATCCGTCAAACTACTATTCAAAATCAGAAAATCACTTATGAACAAGAGTTTGATGCAACGATAATTGAGGTGGGAGATAATCAATGTTCAAACCATGGAAAAATCAATTATTTTTCATTGATGAAAAAACCATTTATTGGAAGGCCTTTTTTTTTTTTGCGACAATATTTTGAAGTAAATACCTTAGAGAAAACAAATGCACTCATCAGGTTTTTTTTTTTTTTTTACTGAAGTAAAACTATATTCTATTGAACTATGAACAAATTAGCACACATAAAACAAATATCCAATAGTTTTGAAAATCACTATGGAAGCTGTTCTATCTAGAAGGGATAACAATGAGAATCAAATAACTATGGAATGTGGTGCGATAACAGCTCACATTTGTACTTTAACTATGTGACTAGGGATTTGGTTTTTATTATTGGGAATGAAGTGCATTTCGTGGTCAGCAGTTTATCTCTTTGGGAGACCCAAAGATCTTACGATGAGGAGATTAACTGCTACTGTTCTCCATGGATATCTAACTTCAATAAAAAAATGAGAATGAAACATGTTGGCTAAATTCAGCCTTAAAACTCAGGGTGCTTCTTAGTTAATCGTTGCTTGCGTTGGACACTTCATTTAATTACAAGTAGAAGGTCACTTAAAAAATAATAATAGTAGTAACAATAACAAGTAGAAGGTTATATGACGCCACTAATAATTCTCGGTTATACATTCAATCGTTGAATAGAGTATCTAATACATGACCGTAGGCTCCAACACCAGAGGAAATTTTTTCCTTTGCGATAGATTCTTTGTTTGCGTAAAGCATGCCACTATCCACAACTTACGTGTGAAATGGTTTTATTTTCTTCAAGTTTCACTCTTTTGTTTTTTTTGGTCCCCCTAAAGAATCTAGTTTCACTTTGAAATTTGGAGTTTTTCTGTTCCATTTTTTTTGTGGATCACATAATCTCATTGATTAAAACACCAAGGTAAAACGTATTCCAACATGGGCAATGCTTATCCGTACAAAAGAAAATTTCGTAACCAGAAAACGAAACAATATTGATCAATCAGAAGGAGGGTTGAAGGTTGAATGAGGGGAAATAATTAAATAAATGTAACTGTCATTAAAACGCACAATAACAAAGCAGGGCTAATCTTTTCATACGTACCTCGTTGTACAAAAACAATTTCGAGCCGATTAGCATTTTCCCTACAACATATTTGCTGTCGAACAATGCAAGGGTTTGCCACAACAAGTAATTGGATACATAAAACCCTAAACCAGAGCATGCACCTTTGCAGAAATCAATGAAATGCCATACTACCTTCACTAGGAAGTTAGTTTTGGAAAATTGTCCCCAAACAATTGTTTCTCCAGCATTCTCGCCTTTGTTGGGTACAAGTGGTCCGTTTGTGTATGGCCCAAGAATTAATTGATTTTCACTGAGCCTGACCCAACAAGAACACAAGCTATGTGTGCGTTTTCGGGAAAACATATTTTTTTACAAAAAGCTCGCTTCCTTCGAGACTTTTTTTTTTTTGTTCCACCCTTTCGAGACTTTAGTAATTCTTATAAAATATTTTGCTATATAATTTATAAACACTATCAAAATCTTTAATTTTTTGATATATTTAATTGCTTTGAAACACAGCAAGGTGAACACTAGTGGCGAAGCTTTTCATAGAAAATGGGGGCTATGGCCGCCCCAAAAATTTTTCAAAAGTTATATATATATATATATATATATATATATGTGTGTGTGTGTGTGTATGACAATGAGACATGCATATATATCTTGGCCCCCCAAGAATTTTTTTGAAGCTCCATGGTGAACATAGAGGAAGGTTCGAATACTTCACAACTAAACTTATGTCTAGTTAGGGAATAAAAATAGAAAAAAAAAACTATAAACAAATTTTATACATAAAAATACACATAAAAATCATTCTTGAAATTTTTCTCCACATTTTCACTTTGTAATCAAATACTGCTCTCTTAGGGAAATTGGTTTGGGATCTGCTTCACAATGGGGACAAATTGTGGGTCCAGGCTTTCTCTTCTAAATACTTGGGGCAATGGGATATTTTTAACATGGTTGGATATACCTCCTTCTTTCCAATTTGGCGAGCTATCTGTAAATCTACTCTTACATTGCGAGATGGTTTTGGTATGCGGATAGGCAATGGTTCCTCTTCTCTCTGGTATGATAGTTGGAGTAGGATGGGGCCCCTCTATCATTTGGTGGATTTTGTCCACATTTTGGATACCAATCTTCAGATTCGAGACTGTTGGGTTCATGGGGGCTGGGATCTATCCTCCCTTTCGACTGTTATTCCTCCTTATATTCTCCAGCTGATTCACGAAACTCCTATTCCTTGGTATTTGGATTCTGCTGATAGCGTGGTTTGGAAGGTGGGTCATTCTGGCCAGTATTCTGCTTCTTCAGCATACGGGTGGCCTACCTCTCATGATCAGGAAATTGTTGACAATTCTTCTTGGAGTTGGGTTTGGAAGTTAAAAGTTCCTTTTAAAATCTGCTTTTGGTTTGGTTACTCATGAGAGATTGTCTTCCCACTAAATGATTTGTTACGTTGTCGTGGGTTGACTGCCTCCGAGTTGTGTTCTTGTTGCTTGACTGTTACCGAGTTCAGTATCCACTGTCTTCGTGATTGTGGGTTGGCTGCTGACATTTGGTCTTGTTTGGGTTTTGGGGCAGAGCCCAATTTCTTCTCTAGGGAGTTAAAATGCTAGCTTAAAAAGCATGCTACAGGTGCTTTTAGTTCCTTATTCCTCTCCACTGTATGGGTTATTTGGACTCAACGTAATAAGTGGGTCTTCAATAGGGAACGTCTTCATAAGGTGGGTGTTATTAATAGCATCTGCTTCTTAGCTAATTCTTGTGTGATGGCTTTTAGTTTGCACACTCCCATCCAGGCTGAGGTCCGGTGGGTTGGTTGGTCCCTTCTATAAGCTAATTTTGTGAAACTTAATTCAGATGGAAGTTCTTTAGGGAATCCTGGGCCAGCTGGGTATGGTGGTGTTATCCGGAATGAGTCTGGAGAGTGGCAAGTTGGTTTTGCTGGGCATATTCCCGTGGCGTGGCGGATAATCTTTGTGCTGAGCTTTTAGCTCTTTTCGATGGTTTGAGGCTTGCTTAGATTTATGGTTATCGTCGTGTGTCTTGTGAAGTTGATTGTTTGGATATTCTTCGTCTCATTGACAATCCTCCTCCCTTCCATGTGTATGCTGCTTTACCTTGGGATATTAAAAGGTTCATGAATCTTGACTGGGTTTGTTCGTTCTCTCATATTTTCAGAGAAAGTAATCAGGTTGCGGATTTTTTAGCTAAGAAAGGTGTTTCCTCTTCTCTTGGGATTCAGCATTGGGATGTTCCTCCGACTGGATTGGAGCTCATCCTTTTGGGAGATTCAGCAGGGGCTCATTTCAGGAGATAGCTTCCTTTTTTCTTTTTTCCTTTGTTTAGCTTCAGTACCAAAAAGAAAAAAAAAAAAAAAAAAAAACCTTAAGTGGGACTAACTCACTCCATTCAAAGGGTGCTTCACCGTTGTTGTGTCCATTGATGCAGTTGAAGTATCGTGGAGTTTCCTTTAAGCAGCATTTTACATTTCAATTTGAAGAAAACTGAAGATGCAAATAACCTGCTAACTAGGCCAGTGTTATTATAAGTGAGAAAAATTACTTTGTCACTATTGAGTTCTACTTAGTGAGATATACTTTGTTGTTGAAAGCTTCGTTTTGTTCTCGAACCTTTTTGATCATGAAACCTTATACATGAACCACACTGGAGTCTTACCTCACATCCTTAACGCAAATTCCGATTTTATTTTCATCTTGATCAAAGATTCTCGCTATATGCTACAGCATAGAGAGAGCTTTTTGTTTGCCCTTTTAAAGGCATCAGCATATATTCCCCTTCCATCATTTTATTTTCTGTTGTCTTCTGTCATGCAGGAAAGAGTTTTGACCTCACATATAAGACTCATAAATTTCTTCCCTTGTGATCAAGATGGAGGTAGGGGTCATACATCAATAAAATTTGTTCAAAAACCAAAACAAAAAACCAAAACAACTTACAACTTGGCTTTTCTTGAGTGTTCTAAGGTAGTGCTCAGATTTAGATAACCATGTGAACAGCTTGTGTAATTCACCGTTCAAAATGTATCTTAGAAGATCGCAAAGTAAACATCTAGGTATTCTGATTTTATTTTTATCATCCGATGGTTCAATTGGAAACTATAAGCCACACAAGCCTGAGTTAACCAAGGAAGTTCATGATCACAAGATGGAGTACCAAGTTGCAGAGAACAAAATCTGCAAAAGCACGTTCAGGCGCAAGATCCTGCAGTAGCATGGATGACCAAATATTTGTAAGAATACATCAAGTGAGCAAACCAGTATGAGAGACAATCCATCATTCAATTTCGTCATGTCCCCTCTGCTTTGTTTTGTGAGGTTATAGATGCAAGCAGGTCTGTTCAAATAAACTGTAGAAACCAACCTAAACTATCATCAAACCATAGTAAACTTAAAATGGTAGTTTAGAAACTAATGAACTGATTTTTCTCAATAAAAACTGATTTTAGACTTTTAGTAACCACACTGTCAAATCCGCTTGGAGCACTGCTAAAACTATAACCATATTATTCTTCCTTGATTTCAAGTATTTATGACTGGAGATGCCACCTCATAATTCTACTTCCTCCAGCCTCATAGTTTGTCACATTACTCACCTAACTCACCTCTACTTTCTTGTTTTCAATTCACGTCGTTTTCAGAAGTTTTGAGGCCCTTACCAACTAGTACTGCAGTAAATGTTTTTTTAGCTTCGAGGAGCTCATGGTTCAGGTAATGTATAATTATGGTTCAAGACCAGTTCATAACCAGTTAGGAATCGTTGACAAACCAATTCAGAACTGGTTTGAATTTTTTACATCAGTGCAGTCCGATTTTGTTTATCAAATTTCCAGCCCAATGCAATATGGTTTGGTTCTTGATATTAGACTGAACCATGCCCACCCCTAGACACAAGGAACTAAGTTTCAAAATTACGTAACTATGCTGAGTTGTTGAAATATAGTATGACTATGATATATATTTAAAGAAAAATCAAACCTAAATCAATTCAACACTTATGCAACAATAGATTAACTCAAAGATCAAAACAAAACATTCAAAGAACTTTTACCTTGAATTCCTTATTCTCTTTATTCACTTGGATCCGGAGACAAACTGGTCCAAAAGAAAGGAGGATAACAATGATAAGAAAGACAAGAAAACATCTACCCATATCTATGCAAATTTATGCATGCAGTGTGTCAAAAAGTCTCATATTGTACTATAATATGTGCGTGGAAATAAACATGAACAATTAAGGTCTGTTCGGTTCCAGAAAACAATCTTAAGTTCATATTGTCTATTTCCAATTAGGGCCTGTTTGGTTTGCTGTTTTCATTTTTTCAGTTTTCAGTTTCCAATTTTCAGTTTTTCCTTCACAAAAAAACTGAAAATTGGAAACTGAAAACAGCAAACCAAACAAGCCCTTAGTTTCCTGTTTTTTCACGGTTCTGTGAAGGAAAATTCCAGTTTTCAATTTTTACTATTTCCTTTGCAAAATCCTAAAATCAGGAAAATAACTTAAAACACAAAATGAAAACTGAAGACAATCTTTGGAAACCAACCAACGAGATATTCTTGTGTGAGCACAAGTTTACCATGATGTCATCATTGCACACTCACAGTTAAAAAGTGGGTCCCACTAGTTTTATGCAAGAAATATTCTTTTGTTTGTAAGCCCCCTCAACTTAATTTTGAGTGTATGCAAAGATGATTCGATAAATTTGTGCTCACACAAGCATATTTCCCAACCAAACATTCTTTTAGCTAGCCTGAAAAGTGTGAGAGCAGTGTTTGCCACATACCAGCCAGAACTGCAGTGCCTATGCAAGAAAGCAGTCCTGAGAGGAAGGAGTTAAATGGAAATGATCCCACCAAAGCCATGTAAACGACCTTTTCATAAGACAAAAATTACAAGTTTCAGCTGAAGTAAAACTCTACCATGACAACATAAACCACACAACCCTCACCAATAAAATTAATCTCACCTTTTTTTGTTGGTACAACTCTATAGAAACTATCCAATTTATTAAGGCAGAAGCATTAGGGGAAAGAAAGGTACCTGGATGAGGGCGGTGAAAACGGCGAACATGACGTAGAGATCAATGATCTGCAAAAAAGGGACGAAATGGGGTTAAACAAGTTGAGATTTTTTAAGGATCCGAGAGATGAAGAGAGAGAGAAAGGACCTTGAGATTAGTTGGGGTTGCGGAATACGCAGACAATAGGGCTCGGAACAGGTCTTGAGCGTCCTTGCTGGTCGACCTAGCCATTCTCTGTTGTGAGTTTTTCACTCTTCTTCTGATTTGGAATCTGGGAGCAGGTGCGAGGCACAGAACAGAGGAAGAAAGGGGAAACCCTCTGTACCTTCTTGTTTCACTCTACACAAACACACACACTCTTCAGCATTGAAAACACGACAGGGTCCACGGTCATCGTCTTCCCCTAAGCGTGGGGGATAAAACTGTCTTTTCAACTTTGTTGCCTGGGGTCGAACTCTCAGCTTTTTTTGGCCCATTAATTTTTTTGGTCGAGTATATCTATATTTTCTACAGTGTCATGTCATCAGTAAAGTCAGTTTCATTACTCGAAAAATTATTTAAATGAAATAATTTTATTTAATAATAGTTAAGACATTAAAATTAATATTTATAAGAATATATACATGATAAATTACACATAATATATATAAATTTATTCACTAAAACTCAAGTTTGTTTTTCAAATAAATAAAAATAATAAATTTAAAATTTTGCACTAAAAAAAATAATTGATAGGCACCATAGTAGCTATCAATCCACTAGTTATTATAGTGAGTTTAATTTTAATTTATTGATTTGTGTTATCATTCAAATATATATTATTACTTCAATAAAATTTATTTGACTATCAAGGTGTGTTTGTTTAGAAGATAAAATTGAGATAAATTCTTCATGAATAAGATGTATACGTAAAATTATAAATGGGGTCATTTATATAAAATTTCTTTCATTTTTTATCCTCTAATCAAATATACCCTCACTCTACTATGTATACAAAAAAATTGATTCAATAACATTATAAAAAAAAAATTGCACCATATTGTGTTGAAAAAATTACACTATATTGTTTTTTTTTTGAAAAAAAAAGACAAAACTTAAACTCCAGTTTCATTCCTCCAGTTACGTTCGTGAATCGAACATTGGCACATGAATTTTTTTATCCCACACTAAAACCCACTATTTTTGTGATATGGACAAAACTCACTACATATTTATGTGTTAGTGTTTGACTCGACTGGAGAAATTGACAAAATGAAGGTATGAAATTTGAAATAAGCTGTGTCCTTTATAAAATTTTAAATTACATGTTCGAACGACGCATACGTTCACGTTTAGGGAAGCTAACAGAATAGCTGATGGGTTCACTAATTGGGCACCCTCCCGCGTTTGGGACCACCCTCCCACTGAAGTGTACCGCCGTGTCTCCTTTCGGGCCTTAGTGCCCTACACATTAAAAAAACAAAAAAAAAAAGACATATTTGATTTTTTTTGCTTTAAATGAATTGTTGAAGTACATTAGGACATGACCAAATATATATTATAGTAATTTTTTTTTTCATCTCGATCTAATCTACACGTGCATTCATTCAATTGAGTCGTTTACTTTTCATATTTTCACCTTAACACAGAAAATTATGATATATTAACCCTTTTTAAATAATATTATCAACAATTCAGATAGATTGCTCATACCAAATGCCCTATAAGTAAAATATTAAATACTAACTTTAATAACCTACTATTTCATACCAACTAAATGCAGGTGTTATTTTAATAGCGTCATTCTTTTTCTATAAGTACACAAATACTATATTGTAATTTATGGTTACAATTTAACCATAAATTCATTAATTGGAAATATATATTTAAAAAATTGAAAATGTTGTGACTCAATACTAACTATTAATGTAATAGTAGTTACTGTCATAACAAAATGAGGTTATGAGAAAAACACTCACCAAATAGACAGGTCAAGGTGTAATATATTGTAACAAAATTGATTAAAAATTATAATTTCATTAAAATTTATCATGAGAACAGAAAATATAAAAAAATGAAATACTAAAAAAGAAAATGAGGATGCATACAATAGAAGAAAAGGTATACATAGTTTCAAGGTATATATAGTTATTATCGGAAATGATATGTTTTCATGTTTATTACAGATTATATAACATTATTCTTTGACATCAATTATTTATTGAAAAAAGATTTTCTTACGATTTAGTGAGATCTCATTCCCATAATAAAATGTGAGAATAAAAAGTTTCCATGATTTATGAATGGTAGTTATCAAGTACAAATACAAAAATACCCTTAAATTATTTGACTTCCCTCACAATTTTCTTTTAGTCGCACTCATCTAACTTCATAAATTCATTATGTTCTCAATTTAAATTTTTTTGTTAATTGTTATATTGATTGATATAAATAAATTTTAAAAAATTAATTGTAATTTTATATTTGTTTGGAAGTGTAATTTTCATTTTAGATTATGATAATAATAAATGTGTTAGGAATATATATAACAAAACAAACAAATTTTAAATTTTTTTTGAGAATCTCAACAAATAATCCTGAGAATGTTTAATACTAAATAAATAATTTGTTTAAATTATCCATAAATACAATTCCTAAGAATATTACACCCATGTGATTCCTCATAAGATAAATTATAAGGTGAACCTCTTTTTTTGAGATCCATTATGGATCCCTTATTATTAGCCGTTGGATATTATTATTTTTGTTGAATGGCTTAATCTAATGATTAATGATAGGGGTCTATAATAAACCTACAGATAAAATATCGACTATAAAACCCATCATTCTGAGAATATAATTTTAAATTTTGAAACAAACGTCTATAAGGGATTTACTTAAAAGTTCAATACCTAACTATATGCTTAAAAAAGAGAGTAAACTCCAAAATTAGTTTTTAACAATTTTAGCGTCAGACAAGTTGGTCTTTGACAATGTTAAATGTCAGACACTTAGGTCTTGTTTGGTTTGCTATTTCCCGTTTTCAGTTTTTGTGAAAGAAAAACTGAAAACTAGAAACAGCAAACCAAACAGGCCCTTAGTGGTCCATGGACAAAAAATATTAATGGTGTTAATGACAATTTCATTATCAGACAAATTGGTCCCTAACGATAAAAAAATAAAAATCTCATCCCTTGTCCATTTCCTTCCTTCATTCTCTTCACTGGCACCACCATCATAGTTACCGTCTCATGTGCACCCTTTATCACCCCTTTCCAACACAAACCGAGACCACCATCACCATCTTCAGCCTTCACCCCATGGTTCCTTTTTCCCTTAGTCAAGTTGTGCACAGTAACCAATAAAGTCATCACAGCACCACCATATCACCACCCACACCTATAACCCTTAACCCTTCATCAACCTCAATTGTGAACCTTCAAATCACAAAAATCATATCCATCATCAACACCTATCATAATTATCCTCAACACACATCCCCTTTTAATTAGTCCAATTACCCCTACTACAGCCACATATTAAAACCTTTACTACAGTCCAATTATCGCCTGCTGCCGCAAAGCCACCACAAGCCCCAACTGTGATTGTCACCTATAGCAGAACCTTCGCTACCCAGCCACAAACTACGCCTCCACCTCCGCCCTGTGCCTTCAACCATAAAGTCAATGCGAATCATTGCCCAATGGACACTACCACTATGCGCCTTCCTTGGTTGCCTTTTGTCCATTGTCATCTCACCATGAATATTGCTCTGTTTTCCTTTTACTCTTATGTGCTGAAACCAATTAGGTTGTTTAGTCTTTTTATTTTTATTTTTTGGTTTGAGCATTTGTTTTATTTTTCTCTTTTTTGGGCCAACAAATGTGGTGGTGGTGAGGATTAAGAGGGTAAAAAAAAAAAGGGAATGAGAGATGGGAATTTTTTAAAATTGCTTTAGAGATCAATTGGTTCGGTAATGAAATTATCACTAATATTATTAATATTTTTTATATAATAATTATTAAGTGTTCAACTTTTAATATTATTAAGAATTAAGATGACATTTTATAATTACCAAGGATTAAGGAGAGTTTACTCCAAAGTGACATCCAAATTTATGAGGACCAAATCACATGTCGCACAAATATAGCTTGGTAGAATGATGGGGCTCAAGTTTGGTTTGCCACTTTTTCTTCCCTCAGTTTCCTACGTTGTTAAGCTGAGCTTAAACTTTTGCTCCAAAATGGCGTCTGTTCTGACTCTTCAAGCCGTTTCCGCGCGCCCCGCAATTCCCAGTGCCTTCTCTCTGAAGAGACCTCTCTTTCAATCCCCACCCACTTTGCATTTCAAACAAAACCGGTTAGTGCTCCAACCCCCATCTCCCAAGTTCAAAACTTTTCCTTCTTTTCTTCTTAATTGTTCAAGGTTCTTGCTATTTGCTAGTGTTTGGAACATGGAGCGGTTGAATTAGTTAGTGGGGTTATTTTTTTGTTCCCCGTTGTTTGATTTAAGCTGCTGTTTTTTTCATTATTAGTCTAATACTTCAATTAATAATGACTTATCCAAGGATTTTAGATGTTTTTGTTAGGAGGGTATTGAGCCTTTTGAGTTGTGATGTTACAATGATAACCTCTCGGGGAGAAGTGGGTCATGAAATTGGATTGGAGGGATTTTGGGGTCTTATTGGTTAAGTAAGCCATGCAATGGGCAAAGCTTGTTGTTGTTGTTGTTTCTAAGGTTAATTAACCAAATTGCTGATTTTTCAGAACAATATCAATAATTTAGCTTGGACTACATGAGCATTTGGTGATGAGTTAGTGAAGCCCTTTTTTTCCCTCTGTTGTAGACTGCTAGACTTCCCTTCCACATTCCCTAGCATGAGATTGTAATTAGTCTATCTCATCCTGCAGTTTGCTGTGCCAAATTTTTTCGATATGATTATCTATGTTTTTGAAATTCTTCATTTTGCACGTAACAAAAAGACTACTTGCTTTAAGATCTGGTGATTTAAGACTGAATTTAAATATCTATGATGTGTTCCCTTCAATGGTTTATGCATACCTCTCTGCAGATTTTCTGTTAGCTGCAGTTATGCAGAAGCAGGTGTAAGTGATGATTCCAGGTCTGCCACTATAGATGTTGTGGCTGATATTAAAACTGAAAGGGTATGCTGATCCATTCCACTGTCTTGATAATTTGAGATTATACATAAATTATGCATTTCTAGATTTTTTGTTTTGCTTAAATGTCTTTCCTTGTAGATTGTAGTCATAGGAGGGAGTGGCTTTGTTGGGTCTGCCATATGCAAGGCAGCTGTATCCAAAGGCATAGAAGTCATAAGCCTAAGCAGGTTTGTGATGTTTAACTTACTGGTTTCAGCTGTCTGTCTATCTGTCTCTCCTTCCCTTCTTCTTCCTCTCTATGTATCTTGTTTGTATGAACTTAACTTGCATTTCATTTGACAGGTCGGGACGTCCTACTAATCCAGGTGCATGGGTAGATCAGGTTACTTGGATTTCAGGCATGTTATTTGAATTTTATACTAAACAAAATCCTATTTACATCTGCTACTTGTAGTTGGTTAACACGGGCATCCAAGCATAGAGGAGAAGAGCACAGGGAGAGAATAAGCATCATAAAAGTCAATACACATCAATTGCAGTGAAGAGTAGTCAATTATAATCATGAATTATGAAGCATACACATTGAAACTCACTTCACATCTTTCTGCGATGAGCTTATATTCAGATTTTCAGATATTTATCTGTTTCCTTTCTCTTTGCATTGGTGTATTTGTGTCCTTTGAGAGATAAAGGACAGAGATTTATACCCAACAATAATGTCAGAATCTTCAGGCATGACTTTGCAGTTTTAAGTTTAAATTAATCATCATTTTCATTCATGCCAAATCAGTTTATTATGAATTTGTGGTGATAAATCTCTGATTAAAAAAACACAATTTCCTTTGAATACTTCTGCAGATGTTAATATGCTCTCATTTGACCAAATAATATATGTCAGTCTAATCTTCTTTATGTTACCTTAGATTGGAGTATTTTAGCCTGAATATATAGATACCAAGTATGATTTAATAGAGGAAGACAGAGAGCCATTTTTTTAAGTCCTTAATTCCTTATTGTTACCTTTGACTAGATAATTCAGGCTGATGTGTATGCATATAACATAATGTTGAATGTCTTGTGACATGTATAAAACTTCTATTTTCGTTTTCTTTTTCTGGTGGGTCTTTGAGTGTTATGCCTAATGTGCAGGAGATGTTTTTTATGTAAACTGGGATGAAGTACTTGTTGGAGCTACTGCAGTTGTTTCAACACTTGGAGGTTTTGGTAGTGAGGAACAGATGAAAAGGATTAATGGCGAGGCTAATGTTGTCGCTGTGAATGCTGCAAAGGAATTTGGTGAGCCGTATCTGAAAGTTGAATGCACCTACATTCAGCTTTCATTGTATTTTGGCCATAGACTATCTTTCATTTCATGCATACCCTTCCATGAAGCAAGACACCAAGACCTTACCTTTTAATACTCTGATCTTTATAAGCCATGCCTCATTCTAATTTCCATTACTTAAAATTGTCATACAATACTACCGCTATCTAGCTTTATTTGAAGCATGCATTGCAATGAAGCATCTGATACTGTCACTACATCCAATTACAAGTTTTTTTAATTATGTTATGAGTGACTATTGTAATTTGTAAACCTCTTCACAATAGAAGGCGTTGGATACTAATTACCACCCCTCTTCATCTGCCTTGCAGGAATTCCCAAATTCATATTAATCTCAGTTCATGATTACAACCTACCGTCATTTTTACTTTCATCTTCGTACTTCACAGGAAAAAGGAAAGCAGAATCTGAGGTTCTCTCCAAATACCCCAATTCTGGTACTTGTTCTACGCCTTTTGATGAGCTCGAGTCTAAATTAAATTGGCTTTCAAGTTTTGGTAATCAAGGACCTGAGGTTCCAAACTTATCCTGTTTGCAAATTATCATCACCTAATCTGCAAACGAGTTAATTTGTCAAAGTGATTGTTTTAAAACCAATACAGCTAAAGCTCATTGAAGTGCAAGCAATAGGATTTCTTGAAGATGAATATCATGGTTTTTGGAATTGGACAATCTTGCTGTTTTTCAGGGACTAGCATTGTTGTAAGTTAACATAGATTCCATCATCTTCAGGTATTGTCTTAAGACCTGCTTTTATATATGGGAAAAGGAGGGTGGATGGTTTTGAGATTCCTTTGGATTTGATAGGGGAGCCAGCAGAGAAAATTCTAAGAGCAACAGAGAACTTCACCAAACCTTTAAGCTCTCTCCCTGCGTCTGATTTACTCTTGGCTCCGCCTATTAGCGTTGACGATCTTGCGTTGGCAGTTATCAATGGTGTAACTGATGATGACTTCTTTGGCATTTTTACAATTGACCAGATCAAGGAAGCTGCTGAAAAAGTGAAGGCATGATCTAAATTCATTTTTAGAGTTAAACGAGATAAAGTATAACAAAAGTTTCAAGTTACAATAACTATACATGTAGTGGCAACAACAAGGGCATTTTTTCCTTGTTGGATTGTGTTAATACTGGCGTTTAGAGTAACTCCTCATATTAGGGGAGCAATGTGTACCTTGGGGAAATAGTGTTACAACATATGTGGTCTAAGTGATAACCAAGGTTCTTATCTTTTTCTATCATATTAGTATCATTTATGATTGGATCCTGATTGTGTGTGTGAACACTCAAACCATCTTTCGAACTGGTGATGTTGATGCCAAATGTCCAATTCGTATGTACAAGCTATACTGTATGTATCTATTCCGTCATGCTTGATGCATACGATCCATACAAGACATTGAAGTATTAAAAACATGACTTAATTCGCAGCTATTGTTCTAGTATGACTACTAAAACAATGTTGTTTAAATCAGGTACAAAAGGCAAGAAATCAAATAAACTAGCTTCTTATATTTATTTTTGTCAATGATAAATTAAACTGACATCTTTTGAGATAAGGTAAATTTTACCTTGATTTTTCTTTATTTCGTCCAAATGATATTGACCTCATCTAAATACAATGAGTAATGGGAGAGAGAATAATATAATGATTTTATAAAATCAAGAAAGATTAATATAATAATTTTACAATTTTAAGGACTTTCTAACCAAATTTTATAAATATAAGAGAGTTTGAGACAGTTTTACCAAATTTAGAAAGAGATCAATATGATTTGCTTCTTCTCAATCATCTCAAATAAAAGAATTAATAATTTTTTTAATGTGAAATATGAATAAGATTAGGAGGTGGAAGAAAAAATCATTAGTTTTAGAGAGACAATCAATAGTTATTCTATTATCCGGACTAACATATCATGCTATATGGGTAGTATTTCACATCTCTCGTAAAATTGCGAGGACCAATTTCCAGATTTTGATTGTTCTATTCAACATGCTGGAAAATATAATTATTGACCAATAAAAAAAATGTTTTATAGCTTCTTCAACGAATATATAGTGCATTAATGAAGCTATGAATAAATTATAGCATATTCAAACATTGCCATTTCCAATAGGCAAGCATGGTTAGACTTGTATATTCCAGCTAGCATATAGACCAGCAAGAACATTATTTAAATTCTAAACACTCTCCTATCTTAAATCAAGAAGGAAGAGAAACCAAATGTCATGCCACCGAAATCCTCCCTTGCTATCTATAAAAATTGACACCAAAGTAGCACAGAATGGTTCATATATGTTAAGGTCTCTGGCCTTTGACACCAAACTCAAGACAATATATTCATGTCAACAGCAGAGGGTAAAATCCTGCCCTAGAATTCATCCACTAAAAACTTGCTAAGAAAGCTTGCCCAAAACATCAAAATTTGAACCAGCAACTCCAGTTACATCAGCATACAAGCATTCTTCGGTTTTCCAGAAGTAAAACTGTCGATCTAGTATATTAACAAGATTGGCATAAGAAGCCTTTTGCCTCCAGTGAAGTTCTATGAGTTTATTTCTGCATTCTTTTTGCAATGGATTGTTCAGCAAGATACCTATTATCATCATAAATTCCAATTATTATACAAAACTACGAAGAACAAAGGCAAGGATATAAGTAAAGGTCGTTTCAAAAGGTCCAAACAGCTCAATAATAGAGCAAATTTGACTGTTTTAGAAGCAATAACCACAACACTTCCAAGTGTCGACCAAGATGCAATACAGCAACACTTCACTTTGTCTGATCACATTTTCTTAAATGAAAAATGTTTGTTGTACGACAAAAGTGCACAATAAATGCACACTATACACCTTATAACCATTAGATGTGATGAGTGGTCCCTACTCATCCCACTCACTTATCACATCTAATGGTAATAAGGAATGTGCTGTGCATTTGTTGTGCAATTTTATTGTTCACCTAACATTTCTCTTTTTCTATCAGTCAGGGTATATAAAGCATATAAAACTATGGGGTTTTTTTTAACTCCATGAAGTGTGTGTGTGTGTTGAGGGAGGTATGTAAATTACTTTTATCTGACCCTGCATTATATTGAGATTGCCAAACTATTTATATTTAACAAAGTTCAACAGAGAATACATTTGATTTTGGTTGAAATGTTGGTAAAATAGTTCAGTCAACGCCGAAGTTCAGGCTACTTAATACCTCCACAATCTGGATGGCCATTTTATTTTTTATTTTTTTAAAAAAGATCTCTTATCAATTACGTGCAATATAACAGCATGCTAGAAAGATGTTCTTCTAAGAAAACTGAACTGAAGTTCATGACATATAAAACCTTGATAAACACTTACTTTCCAGTGTAGAAGCCCGCAGAATACCAAGCATTAAACACAGCAGTCAGATCTGTTTCTGAGCCATTAATTTGTTCAGGTTCAGAAATCTTTCTCTCATTTTCTGCATTTCACAGAGCATATACAAATATCACAATTATGCATTTATTCTGCGGGTCATATGCACCCAATAAAATCTGGATAGTAACGACGTAAAAAAAATACCTAGATAGAATTATAGTAATAATGTAAAGCCATTCAAACACATGAAATGGTGGGTGGAAGTGAAGCATTTACTTCATGAATCATGGTACAGTTTTACAGTTTTGCCAACCATCTGAACCAAACTTAAGAAGGAAAGACATAATAATACAGAATACTAATTATTAATGATTCAACCAACTTTAGTGCAGTTGATTGCATGATTCTATAAACCTGAAGTGATGCCAAGCTATGCCGGGTACAGTGGAATGAGAATTATTGTCTTAATAAACATCAAGAAAACTTTTCAGCTGATGACAACACAAAGATAACAAATTAGCATTTAAGTTATCATCCAGCAGCCCTACAAGTGCACAAAATTGATCCATGATTACAAGAATCCAAGCCATCCAAGGAATTTCGAACAAGTAGTTTCAGAAGGTTTAAAGTTAGCCCTCTGATGAAAACAAAATGATTCCAGCTTTTGACTCACTTAGATGTGTTTATAAAACTTTGGATTTGCACGTAATTGTCATTGAAATTACTTTCTCCTTTCACCAAAAAAATGGCTATCAGAGCATCAATCTCAAGTATAGAAGGTCACACTTATGAGCATAAGAGAACCAATAAATTTAGGGGAAAAAAATGGAGGGTAATATTATCAAATAATATCAGTTAATTAAATAGCAAAGATAATCATGAAACTGTCTACTTTTAGGTAACCATGCTTACCTTCATCTATATTAGAATCACCAGAAATGGTTGTTCTAATGGTAGACAGTGCCCTCTCTGCTGCTCCCATTGCCATTTCGCGAATTTTACCATCTTCACAAGGAAATAACATTTGATGATCCATTTCCACAGAATGATGGTTGCAAGGTTTACCAACACATGATCCCCCCACAGAACAAGCACGAACTGATGTGCATGAAGCCAACATACATTGACTAAAACATGGGCAACATGTACAAACAACATTTGGGTCAGAAACTTGGTATGCAGACATTGAATAATCTTGTGCATTAGAATATGGTACACCAGAGCCAGTAGCAGTAGCAGTAGCCGCATATTGGTAATTCCAACCACTATACTGATTAAGTTGCTCCCAAATCTTCTGCCTTTTCTCCTCAAGTTCATTGTACTGTGCCACTAGCTGATTATAATCATCCACACCTTGTGCATACGCATAACCACCATGCTCACTATGGATGCCATGGCCACTTGTTGAATCCGGACAAGTTTGGTCTACCTGTGACTCTGCGTGATGATTTTGTTCCAACTTTGACACACAACTAGTCTCATCTGAATCAGTTGGGACAGTAGCTGGAATCTCGCTCTTCTCCTCAGCGTTCCTGTGTTCAATACACCGCAATAGATTGTGATAAATAAGAGCGCACACACATACAAGAAAACAACTAATGCTAAATAACACTCTTTTCCTTGTATTGACATCAATAACATTTGAGAGACAAAATTTGTTGTTCTTTAATAAATATGAAGACGATGGCACTGGTACCAAGTGTTCTTATCCAATAATTTTGCATCATAAAAGCTTGTCTTCAAATTCATGACAAGGTTGTTAATGCCCTCCAACACACCCAGATGGGAGGCGAAAACAAAATGGAAGCAAAATAACAGGAACTAACAAACAATTGGAAGAATATACGGGCATGTTTGTGAGTTTGGATTTTGAAGGAGAAGGGTGGGAAGGGGAGGACTTGTAGTGTAAAATCTACAAGTCCTCCCCTTCCCTCCCTTTCCCTCCAAAATCCAATCTCACAAACATACCCTAAAGGAACTGGTCTGTAATTGTGCCACTTTTCAATCAGTTATACCTTGCGGTGTCAAGATTTCCAAGTTCAACATTAGACCTATTTTCTTCAGTGCTGGTGCCCGTCACATGCTCTCCCTCGGCCTCAGCTGAGCTGTCCTTGTTCCTGCCCTTGTGCATTTTCTGCAAGAATTAGTGGCCAAAAAATATTTTGAAACAAAAATTAAATATTAGATAAAATTAAATGTGGGATTGAATATGAATATATCAAATCATAAATAAGTTAATAAAAAAAAAATCAATCGGGGATTAACACCAAATTGAATTTAACCAGCCACAACAAGCGTGCACTGCGCATGCAGATGTTATCACAAAATCACGGCAGTCACATCAGCAACAACTAAACATTAGCGCAACCAGACACAAGCTTAGATTGACAAGATCTTCAGAAGAAGCAACGATATGGTACTCAATAATTGAAAAAAAGGGAAAGAGAACTATCATAATAATAATAATTAAAAAAAAAAGAAATTATAAATGGGAAATCGGAGAGGGAAGAGAGGGAAGCAACCTTGTAGGTAGAAATAGCGTGGTCGAAGGCACTGATGAGAGCAGCATCATCCCACAGCTCTCCTTCTTTCCCCATTCTCACACGGAGTACAGCCTTAAACCTCAAACAGCTCAACCTAAACTAAAACCCTTCAAATTTTAGAACACCATGGATATCTATAAGAGACAATTACACTCACCTCCCTTAAATTTGAGTGAAATTGCACTCGATGCCTCTCTGTTTTCCAAATTTTACACTGACCCCGGACTTGACATTCCCTGTTTGCTTGCAAAAGAACAAACCACCAATCATGATGCGTGAGGATTTTAATGAGAGACGTGTAATTAGCTGCGAAAAATTTAACATGGAAATTTACTTAAACACCCTTATTTTGGGTGGGTTACCTGTGGTAAGGTTAAACATAAGTTTGACCAACTTGTTTAGAAATATGAGGATGTTTGGAAAGTATTTTGTAAAATAATTTTTAGTTTTTATAAAAGACAAATTTTTTTTGTTTATTTGGTTATTCTTTTTAAATTAATTTTTTTAAAAAATGAATTTTATGTTTCAAAATAAAAAATTAAAGAACAGTCAAAAGATGTTTTTGAGATTCTATTTTTTATAGTAAGAAAGAATACGATCACACAATTATAATAAATTAGTTTTATTAATTGCTATCCAAAATAATTTTTAAAATATTATTTTTCAAACAGTTTTTAAAAACACAAAAATATAAACAATTTCAAACAACCTCGTACTCCCCCGTTAAGTAGTCTCCAGGACGACATGCTGAATGTAAAGCAAACAGGCATAGCCATAAACCGACACCCATTTGCTTCAACTGAGAGAGTGAAAATGAGTATCTTTTACTAACACATGAAAAGGGGAGTCTAATTTTACAGGGTATTGATGCTTGACAATACACTTTCTCGATAATGGAGTTAATATCTAAATTAAATACCCAAACTTATCCTTAATAAGGGGATAAGTTAGTCATTAGGTTTTAAAATTTTTTAAATTAGTCCCTCAGGTTTTAAAAGGGGACAAATTGATCGCTCTATACACTTCAAAAGGGGATAAATTGGTCCCTCCGTACATTGTAGGAACTATATGAAAACTGTATAGAGGATTAATTTGTCCTCTTTTCTAAAACCTGAGGAACTAATTTAAAATTTTCAAAACCTAAAAGACTAGTTTAGGTATTTACTCTCGTATCTATTTACTATGAGGGAAGGCTATTGTCCGGTGGTCGAACAGAGGTAAGCCGAGCTTAATATTAGCCTTTGTCTGTATGATATTATTAGCCATTTTTGCGTTCCGTTGTGCCAATGGTTGTCACACTGTGTTCCTCCACCGAGCACATTTAATCTTTAGTTTGGATCATTTGGAGACCCAGTTTGTCCAAATTAATTTAATAAAAATTTTCAATATCATTATCTCTTCATTTGTTTTTTGTATTTTTTTTTTTTGTCTAAGTCATTGTATGCTTTTGAGGGTGACTCATTTATCTACCTCTCTCTTTTTTATAATGCCCTCAAAACGAGTCATCTGAATTAAAACCTCAAATTAATCTATCAAATTTTGAAAATTTCAAATTGATTCTTCACATTTCAAAAAATTGGACCAATTGTTTTCTTTGTACTGTTTCATACAATTAAAAAGAAGGACCAATGTGTCTTTTTTTTAAAAAAATAAATAAATGATCAATTTGAAATTTTTAAAATCTGAGGTACTAACTTATTCACCAATACAAATTTGAGGGACTACTTTAAGTATTTAGTTTTCTCCTTTTAAAGAAAAAGTTGAGTTAGACTTTCTTTTTATTATTTTGTTGAAGTTTAGTCGGGCTTAAGAAATCTTTTTGGGTGCAAAGTCTCTAGAGGTTTTAACACACCCGTTTTCGGTATGTACTTATTTTTTGAGTCAGGGTCTAAACTATTTAACAAGTCAGTCAAGCAAACTAACTTTTTCAGAAAAAATTCTACAATAAAACGAACTTTTTTTTTTTGGGTCTGTAACAAACCAACTTGTTTCTATATTTTTTCAAACAGAAATGGCCACTTTTCAATCGTCCAAAGTTAAAAGTAAAACAAGTTTAAGTGACAAACACAAACTACGCAAGCCCAAATAGCAGAAAAGAATGGACTGGCTCGTTTAGGCCTACAAGCAGGCCATAATAGGCCATACTGTTAATTAGTTCTATGCATGTAAATCCAATCCAGTCTGTTTGATACCCACACTAGCACTAGTCTATATGTGAGACTTTATAAGTATTAACTATGACAATCAAAGATTGTTGACGGCGTGACAGTATGCTTGAATTTTATTTTTTATTTTTTCCGGTGTAGATATCAAGCATAGTTACACTAAGTACGAGATTATCATAAACAAATATAACATCATTTACTTAAAATTAGTCTTCTTATTGTCAATTATAAATTAGAAATGCATGTATCTTGCGTTGGACTAAAAGTAATTAAACTAAATTTATAATTATATACCAATTCGTTAATTTATTATTAGAAAAGTAATTAAATTAAATCAATTATTAGAAAATTAAATTCATTCATGATTTAGAAAAAGGGGACGTTCTAGAAGGAGCAGAAGATATGGATGAGGATTGAGTGACAAGAAAGCAAAAAAAAAGAAAAAGAAAAATAAAAAGTCAGGTCAGGTGACACGGTCCAATCAGAACGAGCTGTGATAGAAATCAGGCCGCAAGCACATGGTAACGTTATCAAACCCTTGTGTATGAAAATGAGATGGTGGGGCATAGTTGGATGGGGTCTTTTCTTTTGCTTGGAAAAGGGGTAGAGAGAAGAAGTTGAAGCACTGTAGGAGATTCTCTCTCTTATGTATAGAAGAGAAAAACGCCACACATTATCACCATCCTTTCTCAGGCGTCGTACTTAACTTTCTTTCTTATTTTTTATTTTTATTTTTTTCCCATTCCATTCGCCGACTCCAATACATAGGGTTTCTTCGCTACCACCACCCTCCGCGAAGAACACGTAACAATTACCCTCTCCCTCTTCGGAGAATCGATGCCCGAGGGGATTTCTATCTAGAGATTTAAAAAAATAGATATGAAAAAAGACTGAAAAAAAAAGATAAGAGGCGAAGGATTTTATTTTTCGTTTTTGTGCGGTAACTAGGTAAATCTGTTGTTTTCTGTTTGCGGAACTCAGGTAATTTCAAAACTCTTCTTTTGATTATTATTTTTTGAATGAATAATTCTGATTTATTTATTTATTTGTTGTTTGTGGTTGACTTTGAGGTTTAGGGCTTGGATTTCGTAGATCGGGGTTTGTTTTTGTTGATCTAGGAGTTTGAACGGGTTTTGGTTTTGTTTACCTCGTGTTTAGGGCTTATTTTGGTGTTTGGAAGTAGTTAGTGTTCATAGGTGATGGAATTTTTTTTTTAATTTTTATTTTGGTTTGTTGTTGTTTGATTTGATGATGCTGTGTGTTTGCTATGGTCTTGATGTTTTAATTATGGAGAAATCTTTTTTCCTTTTTTGTGTGTGTGTTTTTTAAGAACTTTTTATATATATTATTAAATTCCATCGTCAGGAGCAGAGCTGTGTCAGAGTAAAGCATGTACAGTATGAACACTATCTGCACCGCTGGGTATGGATGCATTTATTTATTTATACTTGTGCCTTTACTCAGTTTTTTGGTATATCGTAATTTTGAATGATTGTTGAGTTGAATGATTTTTGTAGTTTATCTATTATATTATCATGGTTAATTCTTTAGCTTTAAGCACTGGTATTTGTTTTGATCTTATGCTACATAGCTTGTGGCGAAGATTTCAGTGATCTCGTGAGAGTTGAGGCTTGGATTCTAGAAAGGTTGCCCTAGATTTACTATATGGGGGCTAGGTTGAAACTTGTTTTCCCTGCACAATTGTCATCGTGAGTATGCAGGAGATAGGCTTAAGCTGTAAGATCCAATGGAAGTTTTGGGACAGACAAATTAGGTACTGGGTGTTATTAATCTCATAGGCATCTCGGGGAGCATAGGAAGAGTTGGACTCGGAGCCAAGGATTTGGTTTGTTAATACTTAGAAAGCTGGTGCCTTGGAAGGAAACTTCATTCTACTTTTACCACTATATGTGTGATATGTCTGAGCTTATGTGGTCTGTTTGACCGGACATCGTAACCAAATTCGCTCCAACCCCCTTTGTACTGTGTAGCAATTCCTGGTACTTTTGTGATAACTTCATGAAACTTGACCCAGATCAGCAAGGTGAAACAAAATGTTGGAGAATGAAAGAAAAAAGCTTCTGTCCATGTCTGTACTGTGTGAGACAAAGATTAGAGGCAGAGATAATGGGTGAAAGACGGCAGCTACAGCATAACACAGAATGGGAGCATCCAGAAAACCCTATTGTGCCTTTTCAACTATAAAACACATTGCCTTATCATATAATATTCTGATATTTGAAATGAACTGAGGGGTTTTGAAAATTTTATTATTTTTATTATTATCATTATGAAGTACTATAAGTTATTGACTGTTCACTTTTTAGTTCAGAGAAAATCATTGGCTTTTACACTTATTCTCATTTTTCTTTTCTAATCTTCTCGGAGATAGTATAGTACTTATGCAATAATTCACATGTGCAAGTGTTTCAGATTACTCATTTTGTCATGCAGGGAATGCTTTTGTTGATTTTTTTTTCCTTATTCTTTATTATGCGAAGTTTATAAAGATGACCACATGATCCTATATATTAGTTCAATGTTCTCAGAAGTTTAAAATATCCAGGTACGGCCAGAATAATCTTGATGTTGTGGTCTTCACCGTTGCAGCCACATTTTCTTTGACACCGCATAAGCTCAAGGTCTAGGGTTTGATTTGACTGCTGCATCCAAGCTTTTATACTTTAGCGTGTTCATAGATATTGATCTAGTAGATAGAAATGGAAGGAAAAACCGCGAAGGCATTGGGTAGAGCTGCACTCAATCTGAAGCGAAAGCGAGCTACCCGATGTGCTGTACAGCTTAATGGAGCTTCGCAGCCATTGTTACATCAGTGGCCATCATTTTCGTCACCAAGAAGTAATGCTGTTAAACGGATGAGATTGGGAGGATATAAAAGTAAGCTGACAAACAATGCAGCTCATATTCGACGGTCCTTAAGGTGTTATTTGAACTATAAGAAGAGTGGGAGGCCTGAACGTTTGATGTTCTATAAGAATGGTGAATGGCTGGACTTCCCTGAGGATGTTGTTGACTTGGTAAAGAAAGATCTTGAAGTCAAGAAGGCAGCCGTGGAGGTCGAGTTAAATGGCTACCTTCTTGTGCTAGATTTTCTGCACATGTATCAGATGGACTTGAAAACTGGTTTGCAACAACCTATTGCATGGATTGATGAAAAAGGGGGCTGCTTTTTCCCTGAAATCTTTGCCTCTTCTGATGAAGAACCTTATGCTTTCTTCAAACAGGAGGGTCCAAAAAGTCATGACTCACATGAATCTAATGAAATAAAATTACATTTAGAAATTGAAATAAATGGAATGAATGAATCCAAGATGAGGGAATATAGTGGGGAGTCCAATGCTTTAATTAAGAATATTCAAATTGATGCCAAACAAAACTGCAGTCAATATGATGTAGAAGCTGAAGATAGCATTAATAAAATGGACGGTGGAAATGCTGATGAAGCCATTGAGGAAAATCAGGACATAGGTTTAGATGCTTATACAGAACCTGTAAATGAAAAGTTGGATTTAGATACTGTACAGAAGATGTTTCTTAAGGGCATGATTAGTTATGCTGGTAGTGATACTGACATAGTTGAGATTAACCGCTGCTCAAGTGCTGCAATGCAAGCACGGTTGGAGCTATTCCAGAAGCAAGCTGAAATTACTAAAAAAGCTCATGGGGATTCTAATATTCGATATGCTTGGCTTGCTCTTTCTAAAGGTGAACTGTCTACAATGATGCAGTATGGGCTTGGTCATTGTAAGCTATCTGCGTCTAAATGCACTTACGGCGTTGGTGTACATCTTGCAGCTGCTACATGCCCTTATGCCAGGTTAATGTTTGTGACCATCAACTTAAAACAATTGAATCTTTCAAATACTCCTATAACCCTATTCCTTAGTCTTTTAGTTTGAGGTTTGAGATTATGAAAATAATTTTCATCTTGTTCTTGATATTTTTCCTATTATTATTAATGTCAATTATTTTTCCCTGGCAGATCTATTATCATTCCTTACAAAGAATTTTTTTGATACATCATAATGTTTTCTTTATTACTCTTGTTCTTGATACTTTATTATGTTCTTATTTGGTATCTATATTCTAGATTATTCTGGTAAAATGCTTAAAAAAGGATTCAACTTTTCCATATGTACAGTGCACGTTATTGTGATGTTGACGAAAATGGGAGTCGGCACTTGGTCTTTTGTCGTGTAATAATGGGGAACATGGAGCTTCTCCACCCTGGCACTGGTCAGTTCCATCCCAGTAGCAGTGAATATGATAATGGGGTGGATGACATTCAAAGTCCAAAATACTATATAGTATGGAGTATGAATATGAACACCCACATCTACCCAGAATTCATTGTCAGTTTCAAGGTCAATTTGGATATTGAAGGTGATACATTATTCCTTTTGTTTTCTTATGTTTGGTATTGTTTTTTCACCTAACAAGGAAATAGCCTGTACGTGTTAGTATTATATAACTAGTACTCAATGAGTTGAGCAGAGGTAAACTAATTGATATCCATGCTTCTTTCTTTCCATTCGGATGGAAAAATTCTGAAAGATTTTCTTATTAGCAAACAGGGTTTCAACCATAGATTGTTGGTATCTCTTGTGGTTGGGCTCTCTTACAGTCAACAGATTCATCACTCCAACTCTGGTTCAATGAAACAGCCAGCCATTTCTGCTGCTAAGTTGTATGAATTGCTATCACTTTTGGAAGAATTCTTGTTCTAAATCACTAATGCATATGCATTTTTCCAGGCAATCTTTGTGGAAATGAGAGTAAGAATAATGTCCCTGGGGATAATACAGCTGTTCAAGGTGTCCCGATACAGTCAGAGTCTTCTACAGTAGATACCGTAAGTCATTTGATATTTGACTCCTGTATAATACACTTTGCCAAGTGTGATTATTATTATTTATTAAAAATCAAAGAATGCTTCCTGTATGCACCTTTTCACGTCATATTTTAATTCTTTTGCATTCATTGATCTTTTCTAAAAAAAATGTGAAATTTTGTTGAAGACATTTTCAGAAAATTTTTCTTTAAATAAGTGAAATTGTGAAAACACAACCTCCTTGCTTTCAATGTTTGCTGTGAAAATGACTTTTTTGGAAGCAACCTTAGTTCCTTTCCTTCTCATTTTGAAACAAACATGTAATGTTTGCTGTGAAAATTACCGTATAATATTTAGCATTATTGTCTATAAAGAGGATTATCCAACCAATTTTGGATTGCTGGCACCTCAGGGAAAAGCTGCTACTGTGGCTGCTAGCACTCCGTTAACTCCAAAATCTCCTTGGATGCCTTTTCCAATGCTTTTTGCTGCTATCAGAGACAAGGTTCCTCCCAATGAAATGCAGCGTATCAAAACACATTATGAACAATTCAGGGTACGTAGAGCAGCTCCGCTGGATGTATCTGGCTGTCTTGCTTGATGAAATGTTTCTGATTCTGATGTATCATACTTTCTTGTGCAGTCAAAACATATCTCCCGTGATGATTTTGTGAAGAAGTTGAGGTGCATAGTTGGTGATACCCTCCTGAGAGCTACAATAACAAGTCTTCAACACAAGGTACATATCTTCTTGTTTTCATGTTTCCCAAAACTACCAAAAAAGAAAAGTTAACTTTTAATTTGCTGCCTGTGTTGTTTCTCTGGTTATACCTCCTCAAGTATATTACTTGCTGTTAAATATATTACTTAATTTGTTTTATACTGTGGCTGTACCTCCTAAATCTTTAAATGGTTGCTTGCAGTTACCATTCAATGGAGAATCAAAAGACTCAATCAAGAAGGTGGTGGTGGCCTGAGGCTGTCGTTTGCGGAGGTGGAGATCTTTGCAGTTTGAGTTGACCATCTTCCTCTTTAGAGTCAGCATGAAGATGTGAATGTTGTTAGCTCCAAGGCAAAAATATCTGTCTTTTCATTCCCTTCTGATATAGTGTTTTTCACTTTCATTTGGTCTTTTATCTTCATTTGGACCTGCGACATAGTTGATAGATACTGGAACTTCGTTAGAGGATGTTTTGAGCTATCTGAGACCAGATTCAGACCATCTGTGACCAGATGACCGTACTTCTACCTTGTTTTAAAATAAAACCTTTAATTTGATATTACCCTTGTTTTGCGCATTCGCTTGTTTGTTTTGGTGGTCAATAAAAAATTGCCTGCCCGAATCAAGTTAAGTTTGACAGCTTTTGCTCATTATTCCAAATGGGTTTGTATTTTCTGGATAAACCTAGAGTGACTGGGGAAAGATGATGCTTTTATATGCATATATGACTTAGTCATGTGTTTAAGTTTTTATTTTTATTTTTTCAGTTTTCAACATGCATAATTTTCAGGTTATATGTAATTTACACTGGGGGTTATGAGGGGAAAAGACGGACAAGAAGTTAAGGTTACCTTTGGAATGGTGAAATGGGATAGAATAAAATGAAAGGAGACGGAATAAGTTGAAGTTCCATTGTTTAGAGATAAAAAGGGGTGGAAAGGAATGGGGAATTGATTCTATTCTATACTCATTATACTTTAAATTGGGAGGAGTGGGAAGAGATTCTTTCTTTTTTATGAAATAAAAGCTTTGCTATTAAAATTTTTCGAGTTTAAGAGAGTAGTAAGCAATGTTTAGAAAACCGAACTGGACAGGCTGGTCGGATCGGTTGAATTGGATATCGGCCTTTGTCTGGTCTGGGTTGGTTCTCAAAATCGGTCAGGAAAGAATCGGTTCAAACTGGCTGGGAACCGATAAACCGGGCAAACTGACTCTGTAGGGTCAAATTGGTTTTTTTTTAAATAAAAAAGTAGTGAAATGAAGTTATTTTTAGTATTTTTTTTAAAAAGTCTAAAATCTCATTTTTCTTAATTCTTTTTCTTTTCTAATATGAGAATTAGTAATTTAGGAGATTTGATCCATATGGATAATGTCTATTTTAATTAAGAGATAAATTATGTTATATTCTATAAGTTTTGTTGATGTAATTTAATTTTTAGTTATTTATGACATATTTTATTTTATATTTTTGTATATTTATATAAATACAAATTTTATTATATATCGATTATATTGTGGTTGGATCCTCGGTTGAACCTCTAAACCCTTTCAGAACTTGTAGTAGCCTTATTCCATTCTATCTTTAAATAATAATAGGAAATTTCCATTTCATTTCTATTTCATTGCCCACAGTGTGTTATCTGAACATAGCCAAAAAGAGAAAGGAATAGTAAGAGGACTGGGTTTTACCTATCTCTGTTTAGGAGTGTAAGATAGATAACACTGAATAAGTGGAGAATTTGTAATATATTTTTATAATTTTATTGTAACATTTTTACAATTTCATTTTTTACTTAAATAATTAAATAAATAAGATGTCTTCGAATAATATTAATTTTAAAAACTTATACAAAATATTATTACATCTTAGATTTAAATTATTTTTTTTCGAGAAAAATATTATTCTTTTTCTAATTTCATTTGTCTAACTTTTTTCCTGAAAAATTATTATTTCCTTCAAACTTTATGTCTTTTTTTTTTTCTAAAAAATGCTTTTCATCTTCAATTTTTCTGAAGTCTCTTAATTTTTTTTTTTCTATAGCAACAATTATTTGTTCAAATTTAGAGATTTTTTGGTACCGTTGATGATTTTGAATACCCATATTTTTTTTTAACTAATGAGTGGCTATCATTTGACCTTGAGTCCACTCCTTTAAAATGCATTTTTTAATATTTTAATTTTTGAAAGAAATTATACATGTAACATAATTTTAGTCACCAACTCTTAAATAATATCAATACCCATTATAAAATGTTGAGGGCGCCAAAGAAAATGCTGAATCGAATTATTATGCACCATAGTAACTAGCACCGTAATTGGTGAGAGTATACTTTTGATGTAATACAGCTTGCTTGGTTTGGGGATGGAGAATGTGGAGAGAGGATTCTTCAAGAAGTATACTACACCAATTACGGTACTAGCACGGTAATTGGTGGAGTATATGAAAGAAGTGAAGGGTCTGGTAAGACAAAGGTAATGACAAAAGGCCAAAGGATTAGAATATTCCAAACTTTGCATCATAATGAGGGTGAGAAGACAAGCTACAGAGGATCTGTTTTGCCAATCAAAGTAACAATTTGAGCCATTGGAGCTGTCTCATTACCTTTGTGACAGGACGGGAAGAAAAGAAGAAGAAAAACTTGTGTATAGAGAAATTTCAAGTTACTCTTTACAGGCATCATTTCTCAGTGCCAAGAGTTGCCTCCCCTTCACTGGATGGATCCCAACCAGGTGGTTTGATGTTTGGCCAATCACCGCGACATCCTAATCTTATGTAGAGGCTTTTCTTACCTGCAAAATATGACAGAGATTTAGTCAATATGGCACTCATCCAATTTTGACCTTAGACTTGAGCATGGAATCCACAAATAAATCAGCTTATGTACCTGGAAGTTTCTTGTCTGACAGGATTAACTGTTTTAAGGCACTCAAACATGCCTGACCCACGCTTTTGGCATAAGCAGGATCCCAGCCCTGGAGCTTAACAACCACATCTGCATTTGTGTATGCAATTCTGCCGTCTTCGACGTTTTTATGAGTCTCCTCCCTTGCAGAATCTTCATCTGTTGCTCAAGCTGTCAAAATCAGTTTTGCTGGAAACAACAGGCTAATGCAATCATGACAGTGATTATGATGAGTTTGTACTTTGTAGAGACATATAGTGTACATGCTTATGCTAGTAGTAGCAGCAGTAAAAGTTTCTTCGTGACTTTAAGTCAAGCCTCAGGTGACTCGTCTCTATTTTAGTTGCAAGTCATGAATAAGTTTGAAGGTTTAGAACAAGCTTGGACTGTAGACATATGATATATCATTGTAAAAAGCAATCAAGAATGGATTGACAAAACTCACCTTTGGCTTCAGTCTGTGACAACCAGACAGTAAATCCTGCATAAAGATGCCGCCATTTATCAGCTCTTCCAGCAGCACCTTGTTGCCCTCCTAATGTTGCAACTACTGCCCTCACATGACTGGAAGGAAAATAAATGTGTTGGTTCCTAACAAAAGTTAAGTATCCAAAAAATGAAATGAAGGCATTGACTTACCTACTTATGCTTTCAAGTACAGCACTTTCAGCATTTGCTACTGAGTTAGAACCTTCAGCAAGCAGCCCTGGAATTGATTACACTTGTTAATATACAACATATGCTATTTAAGTCACGTAAAGAACTCATATGCATATCTTGTTTCAGCCATCTTCTCTGACATTAAATAAGATGAGTCGCCATAGTGAGAACTTTCAGAAGGGGAAGGAGTTTTGACTAAAGAAAATGGATGACAATAAAACACATAATCTGCAGCAAGGATATTTGAGGATTAAATGGGAAAAATGACTTGGAAACTGAAGCTTCAAACTAATACGTTTCCAGTGGACAAGGTTACAGGAAGTAGACTTTATTTTATGCCTTTGAAACAGATATTTGTCAATGGAAGTAACCGAAAAACTAAAAACAGAAGGCCACAAACTGGAAATATCAGAGCCCAGCAGCTTCCATAAGATGTTGCATATATATATGCAGAAAAGCAGAATTAGCACATTCTTTTAGTCGCATGCCATAAGAATTATGGAGTACCTAACATTGATGTAATACTTGTGAGACATCACTAAGATTGATCCTACAGGGCTAATGGTAGTATACTGCTAGTATCAAAGATGTAGATCTCAAGTCTCAACTGCAACAGCCAATAGATACTATTATTCTGAAGAAATTTGATGATTATATTATTTTTTTGCCCAGAAACCTGCAGCATAGAGGAAAGGAAAAGGAGCAAACTTTGACGAGGAGAAGCAAGTGATAGCAATGACACTCACATGAATCCACAGTTTGGTTGGAATACATTTCCAGTAACTCTTTTGTACTAAGTGGTGTGTACCTGAGAAGAATATCAAGCGCTAAAATTTATAAGCCAGTGACGAAATCTACACACTAGTCATAGGCATCTTTACAAAAGTGCATCCATTGACACATATAATTATGTCCTCATAAAGCTACTACTATGAGTTACAAGCATTGTGAATAAAGCTGCAGCTGGGTATGCAGCATGAAGAGATTTTTCTCTACAAGTGATAACCCGACATATGCGAAATTGGAAACAAGGTTCATATGTTGTATGAATGTTACTGACAATCAGAAACACAAAGTGGATTCATACCCAAGACCAGTTGCAAGCTGTTGAGCCACTTTCTGGTTAATCTCAGTTGAATCACCAACTATGTAGATTGATGTTCCTTTCAAAAGCTGTGCAGATCCTGCAGTAAGTGATTCCCAGGACTCCATGATATCAGGCCATTTCAAATCAGGGTCTTGTTTCTTGAAGTTCACAACCAGTTGATCATCATCAATGTACCTATATCCAAATCAGGCCATTCGACTAAGAAGACAAATTAAAGGTGAACTAAGCCTAGAACCTTATTATTCTCTCAAAGAAAATACATGAATATGTAGTTTGAATTGCACAAACCATATAGTCTCAGCGGGTTTAATCCGGTCGAAAAGACGATTAGTCTGAATGAGTGTGATGGGAGATCCTGGCCTCAAGACTGTAATAGCTAAAGAAGTGTCATTAGCTTCGACCAATAAGTCTCTTGAACTTCGGATATCCAAACCTCCTATGTTTAATCTCAACTCCACCTCCGAAGAACCATCAGAAAACTGCATTTTATTAATTTCCTAGCTTAGTATCAGATGTAATCCAATTCAACTGATACGAGCAAGACAAGGGGCCGACTCGAAACATGTCTCGCATACAGCACAAAGTTGGACTCATGGTTATAACTGACTCACTGACTAACTAACTAACTGACATAGAAATAACGGAATTCAAATCCTATCCGAGTCGAGTAAGCTGCCAAAAATGAAAAGCAATTTGGCATTGTCTAGCATATAATAATCTCAGTAAAATTGTTTGTTCATGACATCTTTCAACGACAATAAGCAACGGAGTTAAAAAAACAAAAAATGGGGGAAAAAAAAAACGATGACATATGCTGCTGTTGTCATGTATTTATGTTTTGTTGGGTAGGTGATTGGTACGTACCTCGTAGGTTGTGGTGGAAACAGGGGCGGAGGAGGAACACTTGCAGGAGCGGGGACCCAGTAGTGATGTTTTGTGTTCAGGCGACACAGAATAAGAAGAAGAAGAAGAAGAAGAAGAAGAAGGGGAGAAGAGTGAACGCAGCGACACCACGTTGGGTTTTACAAGTGAGAACTCGAGGCTTGTGGCTGCAGTTGCAGCACTGGGGTGTCGGGAGAGAAACCATACACCTCCTGCTGCTGCTGCTGCTGCCGCCATTTCAATGTGGATGTCGGATAACAGTAGGAACTAAGAAGTAGCTGGCTACCACGTCAAATCTAGTAAAAGTTAATTTCTCTTTTTCCTTTTTTTTTTTTGCTCCCTTTTCTCAGCTCTTTAATTCTTAAAATTATAAAAAGTGCTTTTTTTTTTTTGGTCAGGATAAAAAAAGTGCTCTGATTTGGCCCTTCAAATAATATTCATAAGATTAATTTGAATCCCTGTAAGAAAAATTAAATCAATTATTTCGGGAACTAATTTGATAACGTCTTAATGGAATTTCATAGACTAAAATTCCACTTACAATTTCAAATTTTCAATAACTAAAACTAACCATTACTCTAGCATTTACCATGTATGGCTATTCTTTTTTTGTCATAATGTATGGTTTTTTTTTTTATTGAAATTATGGCTGTTTGTTTTTTTTGGGTTGGGAAATGTATGGCTGTTTTGTCATTACCTTTTAAGTATTTCGGGTTAGGCCTCAGGTAGCGACCCAATGTTTTTGTGCTTAGCAATCCAGTCTAATTTTTTGGGCTTTTACATACACACGCCTTTGTCCTAGGCTTGACATTTTCATACTGGCCATAAATAAATGTCTACCTGAATATGGACTGTGCTTGTTGGGTTCAAAGGGCTTGTCTGCGTGGTCCCTTCTTTACATCAATCAATTTCGAAATGCTAATGTTTCTCTCACCAAGAAAATGCTAACGTTTCTTGAGCACAAAGCGCAGGAAAGTTCTTTGATAGATATAATTCAAGGAGTTTCTATGTTATTTGGATATTAGTTGGCTACATAAAATATGACACACTCACATAATTGTATTGTATATCAATATTAATCTCACTTTGATACACGTGTAATTTAATAATTACACATACTTATGCTAATGTACGGTATCCTGTATGATGATTATACATTTCATGCTCAATAAATATTTTCCTATTTAAAAATGTTGCAGCTAATTCTTTTCGTTACTTTTTTTTTTTCCTTTTAAATGTTTGCTTGGTACTTGTCATCTTTGGGCTTGAATGATACTCTTTTTCTCGACTGAGACTGTGTTCCCTAATAAACAATATTTTGTTGATTCTGTCTTTGAACTGCCAACTCACTTTCTCATTCTCTGTGGTTCTAATTCGGGTGCGCATTTTATATATATGCCAAACCAATAATTCATTTTTCTTTTTCATCTTTATCTTGAAAATAAAAAATAAGTGACTCACATAGTCATATATAATAATATATATTTATCAATTGGAAAGCACGAACCAAACAAAATAGAGAATTGCATGTGATTAAATAACTAGCTCGTCGAAGAGAGAAACATATATACACATATATATATATATATATATATATACACACACACACGTTAATTATGGTGTCTGCAGACAAGCAGCCAAAGTTATCTTTCAGTGGGAGATACATCCCAGTATGCATATCTAGCTAGGTAATGGGTCAAACTGCATTATTTATGTGTTTTGAAAATAAATGGTCGTCACACGTACACATTACCCCCTCTGCTCTTAATTAATGGCGCATTACATTATTGACACTTTGGACCCATTATTTGTCTACGGTTGCACTGCAATGCTGACCAATTTCATTAAAGTTTTGGCATGCCAAGCAACCATACTGAATTATATAATTAATCACAGAGACATCAGAGTACAGGCTGCAAATACTTGATATAGATCAACCATAAAGAGCTGCACATAAGGAAAATATATACATACATATATTAAAAAGGAAGATTCAGAAAGTCACCGCAGCAGGGAGACAAATATAAGTTAAGGAAAATCCAGTAAATTGTAATAAAACAGATCATGGAATCATGGGTTATCTTTATTTTATTTTATTTTTTATGGTCCACACACCACACAAGCACTGGCATGCATGTCTGAAATCTTCTTCTCATCAACAGAGCTTAGGGTCCTCTTTTGGTCAGCCTGTTATGAACAGTGGTCCACATGTGTGTGAGTATGCATGTATGTAAAAATATAATATAATAATAAAAATATATAAATAAAAGAGGGGGAATTGAAGGGAAAGTAGAATGCTAAATATTACATTGGCAAAGCATTCTTGTCACTGTTGTCGCACAACAAAGATAAAATGTTTCAGCAAACGTCACATCCCTGCCATGGCCAAAAGCATTAAAAGGAGGTAATTATGAATGAATGATTCACAGTTCAGACTCTTTCGGATAAAGATAAAGTCATACTGACTCTGTCCCCTCCCTGACAACTTTCGTCACCAAACCCCCCACCCCTACCCCTCAACTTTCAAGATTAACCTAATGCCCAGCACGTTTTCATCTCATTCCCAAATTAATAGTCATTTTCAAAAAATCAAATAATTTTATTATATTGAAAAGTTAATATTTAACTATAAATTTTAGATAAATATATTAATTTTTTAATATATTAAGATTATATAATTTTTTAAAAATAAATATTAATATAAAATAGAGAGAGTGTATGTCCCAAACTCCCATTCTCAAATAAACTAAACCAATTGGGATTGAATTTGAGATGAGTAATCTTCTATTTGAGCATAGTGAATCCGAGTACATAACAATCAAAGTGGTGGTAATGAATACCAGGAAAAACTTCATACGGACTTGAAATGGGCCTCTAAGTGGCCTAACAATTTATATTTACCCGGAAGAAAAAAAAGAAAAGAAAAGAAAGAAATATGTGTTCGCTGTTTTAGTTTGAGTTTCATCAAAATAAGATGCCGCCGATCCTTTTGTGAATAAACAAGGTTGATCATCCCCATTATCACTTTTTTTTTTCCCCTCTTTGTTGAACTTTAGAATAACTTTATTTAATAAGTAAGAGCCAATAGCTAGGTACCTCTTCCCATTTTTCCATAGACATATCTATGACAAGTGTTCAATTTTCGTCAAGGTCAAATTCGAGCTTATTATAAACTATACCTGGCATGCATCATCAGTTGTTAAGTTAGGTAACTAGACATTTTCATGTTAAGGTGCATTGACCTGAAGATACTAGTTACTCGCTCCTATCCTTTTTTTTTTTTTTTAGAGGTATAAAAGGCAAAAACACACAGAACTGAATGAGAAGTTAAAAGGAAAACACAGAATAGCCCGGCTTGAATGCCGGGCAGACATAGACTGGACTAGGCTTGAATAGGAGAGGTGGGGAGGGGGGACTACAGAAAGAAAAGTATGGTCACCGTCGGATTGGGACTTATCTCTCTCTCTCTTGCCCGCACTGCCCGAAGGAAGTTAAGATGTGAAAGGACAAAGCTGCACCCTTCTCTCTCTCACACACACTCTCTGATGCTAAAACGACAGTGCGGTGCAATGTCATGTGGTCAGAGAGAGGTCAATCATAAAGCAATGGATTGCAAAATGATTTTGCCTCGTTCCTTGTGCAGTGAATTCTGTCGTCTCCATTTGAATGCACCAATTCAATGTGAAGGCTTTGTTCTATTACTCTCTCTGCAGCAGAAGTCACCCACCCTTTTACTACCTCCATTTCACAATAAATATTATTTTTTAATCTTTTGATATTTTTATAATATTTATCTATTTATAATAATTAAATAGTATTAATTTTTTTCTTTCATTTATATTTTTAATATAAATATGTTAGTTAAATATTTAATATATTTATTGAAATAAGTAATAATAATTAGATAAAGATAGTTTTATCAATTCATATAACTTTTCTTATTTATTAAGATATTTTTTTTATTTTTTCTTGATATGTGTATTATTTGATTTTCTACAATTATTGTGAAAAAATGAAATATTAATTTATATTATCAATGCATGTGTTGTATATGTCTTTGACTATATTAGTATACTATACGTGCATGTATGTTGTTTATTTTTCTAAACAAAATTTATATATAGAAGGAAAGTTTTATACCAATAACTCGTTTAACGTTTATGAAGAGTTAACCTTCACTTTAGTTATTAATTTCATATATGTGAATTATTTTAATCCCTAACATTTACAATAACTCATTTTAATTCTTTACTTTACAAATGAGTCATGTCAAGCCCTGAAATCATAAATGACTTAAATTAGTCATTGGCATTCCACTTGTTAAAACAAACTAGTCCCTCCCAATTGCACTTATGACTCAACTTAGTCATGCAATAAAGCTAACTTTTTGCATATTTAGGCTAAAGGATCAATGTGACTCACGTTTGTAAAGTTAGAGACTAAAATGACTCATTTTAAAAGTTTGAAACTAAATTGAATTATGCATTTAAAGTCAAAGAGTAAAGTGAGAATTAACTCCATTTATGAAAGTATTTATAAATTATCTACTAATTAAAGACTTAAGAATAATGAGTAATGGTACTTGTACAGTAAAAAATTACACCATTTCTATAATTCTTAATTTATCACCATTAAATGATGAATGAATGAGGTGAATGAAATTATCATCACATTCAATGATAACAAAAAAATAAAAATATTACAACTTCTTATTATTCAAGTATCGCTATTGAAAAACCAAATCAAACTCATGAATACATATCAACGAAGGTTAGTTTACTATGTATTGTACATGACACGCATACATATTCACTCCCTTCTTCACCTCCACTCCTTTTTACTCTCCTTTTTCATTTTAGCTCTTTGACATGTCACTTCCATTGTCACGTGCGAAGGATTTCAAAGACATCCCTTGCGCACTCTCCTCTCCCTCACTCTCTCTCTCTCTCTCTCTCTCTCTCTCTCTCTCTCTCTCTCTCTCTTTTCCCTTGTGTTGTGTTATCCCCTTTGTTCTCTACCTATGACTTTCTTGCTATTTGTTATGTTTCCAAATTCCTTCTCTTTCTCTCTCTGAAAAAGAAAAGAATGATGCCCTTTGGCTCCCGCGAGAATCTCGCCTTATTATGCGTCGTCTTGTATCCTAACACGTCGCTAGCGTCAATTTTTGTTAATTTCTCTCTTTTGTCTTTTCTAATTCTCTTCTTCCAAGTATATCTTTCGCTACCCGTAAGGTTCTTTATTCTCTTACAAAATCAACATGCAGCTAATCAAAACTTTAATTTAATCCTGGAATACATGTCTTTAGGACTTCATTAATTTATATGAACGATATATAATTATACCATGATATTTTGGTCATGGAAACATATAAAGCTCCATTTCATGAAAGGAGAATGAAATTGAAATGTATATTTTATTTTCAATTATATAGTTTTATAATATTTTTTTTTTTAAAAAGTTACCTTCTAAACTTTTTTGTGGTTCGTTTAATGTTTATTTTATGAAAAGTGGTGCATTATCTTAAAAATGTATCTTTTTATTAAAAACATTACCTTTGATAATTGGCTACATATGATATAGTAACTCTTAAAAAAGTAATATTTTAACTCAAAAAACATGTAACATTTATTATATCAAAAGCAACACTTGTTACGTGTATTTAAAACTTAAAACTAAATATTCTTTTAGGTTTAAATTTCTTGCAGTGATGGTTGGAGTAGTTATTGGTGAAGAAAATAGTAGGTGAATAAATTAGTCCCTAATTTATTTTTCAAAAAGAAAATTGGTTACACTCCGAAACGCTCTTGGTTAAGAAAACTTCTTAGACTTTTGTGTTTACAATTATATTGGTCATTTCAAAGTGGGAAATTCAAACTCAAACTGACTAGTATATATCACAATAATCATCAAACCAACCACAAGTTGTGTACGTAATGTGGATAATAAGACTCTAAATAGAAGTTATATACCAATCCAATGAAGTCTCACATCAAAGCTGAGATTTTACTCACCATAAGGCAAAATCTGTTTTCGGTGGTGCAGTTCCAATATAATGCTCCATCATTAATATCATGTATATATCCATGCCTGTGTTTGGGACCATAAATTAAAAATGACCCATATATACGTACCATACCATTCCATATACAGTACACCTTTCACATATATGTTACGTACGCACCAATTAATCCCTCAAATCTGAGAACCACTATGCAAACTTGTTCAAATATACCAAAACCTCAAAACCCTCCTTTCCAAATAGGCCCTTTCCATAAACCTGCTAAGCCTTCACCTTTTCTTTTCTCACCCACGATTTTAGCCGATTCCACCACCCACTAGCTAGGCCCCTTTGGTACGTACCAGTAAAATGAACAAGTGAAATTCACTGCAAAACTATGATCAATCTGCAAAGGAAAAAAATAAAAATAAAATCACAAAATAAAAAACTAAATAATTAATTTTGTATTTTACATTGTTTATTTTTTCTGCAGGGTGTCTGACATCAATGCTGAACATTAAATTGATTGCATGAAAATTCGATGCAACACACTGTCAGCTACTGACCTAACATGGACCCTCACACACTGCAACTTTTTCATGCAAAAAAACGTCTCGAGCTACTCAAAAAAAATTTTCTCCTCTTTCTCTCTCTTGATTTGTTGCAAACGACGACGCATGGGATGGGATAATATATGAAATGGGTGAAAACAAGGGCGTCAAAACGGGGGTCACCTCAATGGTCGTTTTCTACCATTGTCCATACGACAGAGAGATAGGCACGCAGATCTGACGGCTGACAGAGAAAGCCTTCATTCATTCAATTGTCGTTCCAGAGACATTGACGTGACACGTGGGTGCAGATCGTGTACCGAGGATATTGAATCATAGCGTAATGATGAATAAATAATTTGAAGTGATGAGTGTGTTTCCGTTTATGTGTGTATGTGTGAGATTTCTGCATTTTATATGCGTGTGTTGGTAGTGTATCCATGTCCGTAAAAACACAGTAGTGTGCAGAAACTGTACGTAGCAGGCTCTGCTACTTGTTGCTATTATTTATCAAGAAAGAAATTCTTACATAAATACTCTCTCCTTTCTAAAATAATTATCAATTTTAAAATTTTATTTTATTTAAAAATAATTATTCACTTTAAAAGATTAAATACATTTATTATTTCTTCTTAATAATACTCATTTTAAATACTATTGACTCATTAGTGAAAGAAGAGAGGAAGTTGAAATATTAAAAAAAAATAAGAGTAATTTGATAAATTACTCATAATTTTTAATAATATAAATATTTTATTAATTATTTTCTTAATTCTAATGAGTATTTAAAATTAAAAAATTATTCAACATCACAAGGAGTAGTATAAAGTTACATCAATGCTGCAAACTAAAAAAGTAAATGTGTGGTTAATATCTTCAATAAAAATTATTAAATTGTGGATGAAATAAAATGATAAGGTGTATGCGAACTATTCAAGGGTTAATAATCATATTATATAATTTTGACGGCTATATTTTGATTATTATGTAAATTTGACGGTTTATACTTTATAAACATATTTATAATGAAATTAATAAGTACCAAATATGATGAGTGAGTCTATCTTAAAAACTACTTAATGAAATCAGTTATTACTACATTGTGATTTGTGACTATAACTAATTGAACATGAGGTAAGAAATTTACATTTATTATATTTATGCAAGAATTTATCTTATCACAACTGCAAAATATGAAATAAGGATGAAAATAAATTAACGTAGGGCTTCACTTCCCGATAAGAAGGTTGAGTAGCTCAAGGCTTTAGGGGGTTGTTCTCTGTCTTCTTCAGTTTTTTACTGTTGTTTTGGCTTCTCTGTGATCTGCTACAAAATACGTACTCCTACTATTCCTATGCTGTTGACATTGTACAGGTTCCTGCTTTCTGTACCCTTTTTTTTTTCAAAACCCAATTTATTGATTAGTGAATAATGTGTTCTCAGTTTGAGCTTGAAGCTGGGTTTTAACTTTTCATAAATAAATTAACATAAGTTGTTGGTACAGGTCCAAAGGGGGAGGGTCCTATTACATGATTGACGCTGCCAATTGCAACACTTGCATGGCAAGTTTTTCAAAAAAGTGAAAAAGTGAAGCTGATGATAATGAGACAACGTCAGAAAAGAAATGAGAACAAAATGTTCCCAACTTTTTTATTTTTAACTTAATTACTTTTTTCCTTTTTTCTTTCTTTTTGGTTTTAGGATGAGGTATGTTGCTTTACACTACTGTGGCTATAGGTTTTATTTATTGACGCGTATGTAGTACTCCATCATTATTACTTATGCAAAATGGATGTAGACTGAATACAGATACTTCAACATAATCAATAATTGTTTAAGGAATTATTAAAGTACTGGTGTATCAAATCAAATAATGAGGCACCTTTGTTGTAAAGAGGTGGGAAAACAAGAAAACAAATATACCTGTTGATTGTTATCAATGTGAGTCCATCTATTCATTTTCTTTTTTATTTAAATAAGCAATAGGAAGTGTCACATAAGTAAAAAATTCATCGAAAATTGTATATCTAATAATTGAGACCGTAAATCATGAGATGTGGGACTAGCATGTAGAAATTAGAGCTTGGAATCTAATAATTAAGGTACGAAAAATGGTCTGATTGATTATGTGATCCTGCCTCATTGGTACTTTAAATCTCTATCCTTATGTAGAGAAGTACAAAAGCTTAATACAAATAAAAGGAAGGCTGCGTAAGAATTCTTTAGCTTTAGTCAAATCTGTATTATGACAAGCGTCCTTTAAAATTAATCTTTGTTCCCCGAGCAAGAAGAAACTTGCTTTGAAAGACAGGCTTGTACCATCCATATATAGAATTTAGGTGGACAATTATCAAACTTTTATTCTCATGATGAACAGAACCAATTTAAATAGTACTAGTATGTTGGAGAAATTAGTAAGTGGAAACAAATATGAATCAATACCCACTTTTACAAAAAAAATAAAAAAAAAATATTGTGAGTGTTAATCAGTATAAGATTATTATTCAATTTTATTATATACTTAATATTACTGAACAAATATGGCTAAAGCTCCAAAAGTTAACATACCTACTTGCATGTCACGTTATAACTTCCATAAATTAAAATCAGCGTAGTGAATCGTTCCGACTTTAATTTCAATATGGAAGACATGATTGCTGAATATAAAAGCCCTCGACGAGAAGTGCAGCAATTTAGCAACAATATACTATATATCGTTACATGCATGTGCACATATAGTAAACTTTATCATGGAAATAAGCACTATAGTTACAAAATTAGTACGTGCTAACTACATGTGTCTTTATTATGGTAACTGTCACCGCAACTGTAAAAGTAATTTAAAGCAAAAATAGCAAGGCAGTTAGGTGAATAACATATAGGTCAAATCTAAGAGAGCAAGGGATCTAAGTTACATCTTTTTTAAATGCTTTGATACCGTTGTTTCTAGCATATGCTCTGATCTAAAATTCAAGCGGATATAATTAAATTAAGATTTTTCATACGATGAATAGCATGTTTAATTCTTAATTTATTCATTTTTAGATTATACTTAAATATATTTTTGGGTTCATGTAAATATATATGTGTAATTTTGGTTTTGATCTCTCTTTAATTTTTGATTTGATTTGTTGTCTCTTCCAAAGTTTTGATTGCGCTCCCTCTCATTAACTGAGACATGTTAGCTGATTATGTGTTGGATGAAAATTCACCTTAACCTTGATCTATGACAGTATTGTCATCCAACAAGACATTAGCATATCTTATCTAATGAGAGGAGCAAAATCAAAATTTTTGGGAGAAAAAAAATAGAAATAAAAAAGGGAACGAAAATCAAAATTCGTTATATTTACAATAAAAAAAAATTTAAGTTTTTAATTTTAGATTATAAAAGAAATTGTACCTTCTCGAATGCCCCTCCTCGAACATCAAGACTGAAATGTTTGGGTATTTTCTCGTTCTACCTCCTTCAACAAGTTTCCAACCTCAATTTGTGCTGAAGCAATTCCTTGCTGCTTCTGCATTCAATTTTAATTTGATGATTGATAATTGTATATAAACTAGGCTTAGGCTTTTTTTTTATCCCTGAAAAAGTAGGCTCTCTCTGTTTTCTTTTTCTTTTTTTTTTGTTCATTTTGGTTCAAAAACATTTTCAAAATTATTTAGTTTTTGTCCTTGCTGTTACTTTAGTCCATTATTGTTGTTAAATGTTAAGCTGGTTAGCGGAAGACTACGTATCAATCCTACAGGCATGGCAGACAATACACTTGTGAGTCATATCATAATCCTTTTAGTCAAATTGATATTGCAAACTAGGTTATGAGTATAGGCTAATATGGGTTATGTGTTGGGTTAGTCTAATTCGTTATTGATGAGAGCTTTGACATATATGATTATAATATGTCACATAAGATTACTGACTATCATTAGATTAGATATGATGTGGATTAATATTGTCAATGCATTTAATATAGACAGACTAGCTGTAGGTACTAAAATCAGTGATGAATTCAGAAAATTTAGGTAATACGATAAAAAATGATACATCATCATCATTAAGAAAAATGCACATAAATTTTATCTTGATGTGGGGTCAATTTAGTAAAATAACAGGCAAAATATGTATGCATATAAACACTTAATAAAAAAAAAACTTAATGGAGCATGAGCCCCTAACAATTTATATATAGATCTGCCTTTACTAAAATCAAATAATTTTCAAAATTAAAAAAAATAGGAATCCAAAATTACAATATGTTTATTTTTTAGGGATTAAAAAGCTATTCAAACCTAAAAATTAAGGTCACAGCTAAGAGCAATCACGAGTCAAGTTGATTGGGTCGAGTGGAAGAAAAAAATAAAGTCCAAACCAATCAAATAATTATCAGGGGGGCTAGGAAATCCGTGTCAACTTTCACATTGCTTTATGCTTATCTATATTCTCTAGTCTCTTTTAAAGAGTAAGAAGTCGAGTAGGGCTGTTAACCTCATAATTGTTGAAATAAATTTAATTGGTGAAATAATGTGTCTAATTCACATGTTTTTTTTAAAGAGGTTGTGTTTTGCTTATTTGTTTAGTACCTTAGTTAGTTAACTTGTTTAAGATATTGGATATTGCTGGCTTTATAGCAAGTTTTAGATCAGATCAAACTTTTGAATAAGTTAGACTCAAAATTGGGGAAAAAAAAGCATTTAATAGTAGGCTACAAACCGGACTCAAGCCAAATAATTACAATATATATCTAACACAGTACGGGTGAAATCTGACTAGACTCATTTCCATCCATAAAGTTGTTGCAAGAGCAATCACAATATGAAAATTCACTACTAGAATCTCGTGGAACATAAACGGATTGTTTTCTATTATTATAGATAGATTTACAAGCAAAAAATAAAAAATTTAAACAATTTTTTTTTGTCAAAGTCAGCAGATCTATCTGTAAATGTTAACACAAACTCTAGCCAAATAAAATGTATTATATAGACGGTTTTTAATGATTTTTTTTAAAAAAGTGATTACAAACGGAAAAATCCGTTTGTAATTTGAAATTTCAAACGCGTACGATACTCACAATTTACATATGACAAAGTTTGCCTGTAATTTGATTAGTGAAAGATGTTTTATTAATCGCATTATAGATAGATTTTTCTTTCTGTAAATGTTGGCAAAAACTCCAGTCAAATGACGCGTTTCATATAGACATATTTTTAATTATTTTTTTAAGAAAAGTAATTGCAGACGGAAATATCAGTTTGTAATTTGAAATTTTTAGCGCACATCATACGCAAGATTTACAGATGAGAAATTCCATTTGTAACTTGATTATTGAAACGATGTGTTTCATTAATCACATTACAGATGGATTTTCTCGTCAAATGAAACATTTGATATAGATAGATATACATATAGATTTTTAATGGATTTTTTTTTTCAAAAAAAGTAATTACGGACTGGAAAATCCATCGGTAATTTGAAATGTCAAGTGCATGCCAAACACACAATTTTCTGACGGGAAAATCCGCCTATAACTTGATTAGTGAAATGATGTTTCATTAATGAGCGGAACACAGATTAAAACTCATGTAGGCTTCTTTTTCTTCCCTATTTTCTGTCTCCCACTCTCTCATCTCCCCTTCTCTCTAGCATCGTCGTCGATATTTTGACCATCATTGGTGATTGGAGCCTCTATTTTGCAAATAGTTTATGCCATTGTATTCCTGGTGTTGTGCTCTACCTTTTAATTGGTTTATTTTTTTGTTTTCGATATTTAATTGGTTTTTAATTATGATGTTTCTTTACATATATTTATGTTTTGATGGTGAGTGTATTAATAATGTTGCAGAATATGGAAGATGTTTCTGGTGTTTTTAGTTTTCTACATTACATGGACTTGTCCATTTGAATTTGGGTTCCTTAACAAGCTAGTGGTTCCTCTTTCTATATCAATGCTTTCTTTTCCATTGACATTGTTCTCACCTTCTTTGTCACCTACCTAGACAAGTCTTCTTATTTGTTTGCTGATGAACCAAAGTTCATTGCGTTGAAATATACCAGAACATGGTTAGCCTTTGATGTCATCTTTACATCCTTACTGAGCTTGCAGACAATGTGTTGCATCATCCTCTATTTTCCCCTTTTTTTTTAAATTTTTAATCCATTACAAAGGGATTTTCCTGTCTATAAAATTACAAATGGGAAAATCTGTCTATAATAAGCAAACTTTGAACCATTTTTTCATTCATTTACAGACAACAAATTGAATCTATAATTTATATAGATAGATTAATCTATCTGTAAGCCCCACTATAAATTACAAACGGAAATATAAATCCATTTGTATTGTTTATAGACATACAAAAAAAAAAAAAAAAAGACAGTTCATTCCCGTTTATAAATCGGTTTGTAAGTGTAAAATCAGTTTGTAACATGTAAAAAATCCGTTTATAAACCTATCTATATTCCACGAAAATCTTGTAGTGATTGCTGTTGACCTCAAAGCTATCCAAGGCTACTCCTTCTTTAGGTAAGGGGTTATCCCCTAACCCTGCAGTATTTTTTATTTGAGTATTATATTTTTTTCATTTGGCATCCTTTATTTTTATTTATTTTTTGGTAGCTTTACTAATTTTGCTTAGTTAAATATTTAAATACCATAACATACATTTTTTTTGTTGGTATAATAGACAATATATGATATGTATACATACATACTTTTATATATCTATATATATATATATATATAAGTCTCTTGAATTTCATTTGTAAAATATCTCTTTTCATTATATTGTGTTACTATTATTTAAATTTTTAGATAAAAACAATAATAAATATTGGTCCCTTCTAACAAAAGAGTCTGCGCCCCTGGAAGCCATGAAGCATAAATCTTGATGGTGAGCAATAGTGATCGAGCAGTGGCATTCGACTACGATAGCTACGGGCATTTTCACTAAGCAGGCGGTGGATAAGGTTATGAGAGAAAGATTAATTGAAAGCGTACTGAAGAACAGGGCCGGATCTATCAATAAATTTTTGGGGGCTCTTGCCCCACAAAAGTTTCATGATTTGTTTAAGAGTATATCGGTATGAATATGTTTTATTTCCATTGTTTATTAAATTTGGCCCTATATTGAAATGAAATAAATTATATAAAACCTAATGTTATATGTATATTGTTTTTATCTAATGTAAATTTTCTGGATCCGTTATTGCTGAACAGTATGGAGGACCTATAATACAAATAAATGAATATATATATATATATATATTAATCGGTCATCAAGTCGTGTCATTGAGTATGTTTTTCTTTAAGCCCGTTACCCATTTCGATAATATTTTATTTATAATATTCATATAATATCTTGAAAATAATATTAATATTATTTACTTAGCTTTCTTAAAAATAAAATAAAAAATTAAATAATGTTAAAGTGGAGTCTATATAAAACTCATATCTTTATTAGTTGTCATACAATCGAAGATGATTTTGATTAACCACTGAAATAATTTCTATTTTATCATCATAGTTACTCTTTAAGGTCTGTTTGGATGTTAGATTTAGAATTATAATATAGAATTTCAATTTCAATTCCAATTTTTTAGGAATAGAATTGGCTTAGAATCTGAAATTCCATATTTGAGTTTACTTAAGACTTGTAACTGTAATTGTTAGAAAATAAATGAAAATGAGAAAGAACTATATAAATTTTAATGGAGAGAGAAATATTTAATAAGTTTTGCAATCATTATAAGAAAAATAAATTATTATTTTCAACATTAAAAGGATCAATGAAAGTATTGTTAAGAAAAATAATCTTGATATAAATAGTATTAGTTTAAAATGCTTATAATTTTTAATGAGAATTATTGAAGTTTCAAAATTACTTTTATTGATAATACTTTTATAGATACTTCAATATTTTAATTGTTGAAATACTCATTTTTCTTATATTGAATTAATTATTCATAGGGTATATAAATTAAGAAGAGTTAATTTCAATTATTTTTCAATTTTGTGAAAGTGGATTGTGAAATTACGACTTCAATTACATATATAACCCTAAACATAAACATTGGAATTGGATCGTCCAATTTCATTTTCAAACTTCAATCTTATACTCAATCACATACATTAAATTAAAATTAGACCGTCCAATTTTAATTTCAAACTTCAATTTCGTATTTAATTTCAGACGCCATATGCGACATTAGAGTAGGAGCTTTTAAACATAAGCGCCACTGATTAAAATTAAATTTGTACAATGAAAACTATGCAAAATCAAATTTACAAATTCTTAGATAAAGTCACCCAAGCTTTGGACCTGGAGCCGATGACAGCAATAATAGCTAAAATGGTAGCAATGCAGGGCGCAGAGAGTGGTGGTAGTATTAACGTAACGTGGCAAAATCACCACCGACCGTCGCTCATTGCCAGAAAAATGTTGAGATTTGTGCAACCAGCTAGGCCTTTTAATTTGTTCGGTTGCATTGACTCTAAACTTCCAGCGTTTCACACCTTATCAAGTTCCCGCAGGCTTGATCATCCATCAACATATTCTTTTTGTTGGAGTAATAGTACCAACACATACATAAGCAAGTGTATATATATATATATATATAATAAAAATCTGCATTTCTTTTTCATAAATCAATATGTTATTATGTTATTTATACCAAACATTCTATTTGACCAAACAAGTAGATGCATGCAACCCATAAAGTAAAAACTTATGATAACTCTGCTATTTGTTTCGTGGCAATGTGGATCAACTATGGTTTAATTGAATTGGTACATTGTGGTCTCTTTTTGTATTCTATTGCTTGGGAAAATTGTTGTGTCCCACAGGGTTATCTGCTTCTGAACGTTGATGAGACTCCATGCATTCGTGCAAAACCAAAAGGAAAGCAAATAAAGTCGAAAGAAAATCAAAAGCTAATTAAAGCACCTCTCTTTTCTTTTTCTTCTTTTCCCTCCTAAATTTTAACACCCAACTCCTTTTGTTTCTTTTCATCAACCCTTCTCTTTTACGCCCACATGCTCAAAGCCTCAGCTAACATCCAGCTGCAATCAGTGCCTTCAAATCCAAAGCTAGTTTTCTCTTTTTCTTCCCTCTTCCTTTTGTTGCCTCAATTTAATGTATATATCCATGATTTCTTTGGGCGACGGTTCCCTTTTGTTATTATTATTATTATTATTTTGGTAAATGGAATTTGGATATGACTTGCAATTTCTCTGCACGTCAGTGAAATCACAAGTGCCAAATTGCAGATTTTTTTAATAAGGCTGTGTTTTCTGGGAGGGCAAATGATGTATAGCTACACGTTATCTTATTGTTATTATTATTATTTGTTAATTTAGATAATTCTCAAATATATTTATCTTGTAAAATTATTTCCCATAGTATTTGTCTTTAGTAATACTGTGAATTTGTGATTTGAACATGTGCCCTGGTATGACCAAATTGAAATATATGCTATATTTTTACAGTTTAGCTAGGTGGAAGCAAAATAGAGAAGCTTGTACCTAAGAATTAAAAAGGTAGAGAAAAGAAACCGGACATGTAAAGAAAACGATGGATTGGACTCTTCACTTCAGAAAGAATTTGTGTTATGCTCTTGGCTTCCCATTCAATTCTCCACATTTTCTCTGGTATCAATTTAAATTCCCTGCGGTCATTGCTTTGTTTTTTTCCATATTCAGTTCACATACAACTGATACTAGGCGTTATACCAACATTGCTCAGATGAGTCAGGATATTTCACTTAAATAATGGACCCATTATTATCTTTTTTTAGCATACAATGGTCTACTATTAGATTTCAAATCTCCTATCCCATTATTCTGTTGGCATGAACATGTTTTTGCTTGATTTCTATTGGTTTATATTTTAGTAAGCTTCTTAGCTTGTTTTAGGTTATTTTTTCATCTAACCACGTGTTTTTATTTTATTATAATTTTAGGTCTTGAGTAACTTTGGAACTTGAAGAAATTATCGCTCATGTTCTCTGTCATAGTTGCCCGAGCAATCATTTCTCCATACTCGGACGCCCACTGGACTATAAAAATATTTGCTCTCAGATTTGTAGCCGCCTAGGCAAATGAATCTCCATGCCTAGGCACCAACAGCATGAAATTTTGTTCTATTTCATTTAAAAGAAAACAAAAGGAGGCTTTTAGGGTATCAAAGGGCAGAGCACTTGGAGACACACGAGGGGGCTGGAGAAACCATACCTAAGCAAGTAAGGGAGGAGGATTGAAGGCCAAAATCACTCAAAACCTTCCATTTATCATGAGCTTTCTCTCTATTTTTCTATTGTCATGACCCATCAACTTAATCATAACCGGCACATGAAGATTATGACCCACCAACTTGAACCAAGGATATCTATAACCACTAAAGATTGTGGGTATTTACTTGACTTATTCCATGGCATTCACTTTATTACATCTCCTAAATTAGGTCAGTCCAAAGCCACTTAAAGGGCTCATTGATATTGTCATTAAGTGGAAGGGATTCTCCCATCAAAAGGATTGTCCACCAACTAATGTGGCTTCAAGTTAGGAGTTCAGGAATTTGAACCCATGACCAAGGGGTAGCAACACATTTAAGACCTAGAACCTAACCATCTAGGCCAATCTCGATTGGCCATATGAGATGTTTTCACTAACATTTTTGTAATGAAATCTTTATTTCAATTAATATTTATAAAAAAATATCAATGTATTTTGTTAAATAATGTTTTTTTTACTATATATATATATGACTAAGACTTAACAAATAGCCGAGAGTTTTCGAGATCACTGATTTGTAGTTCTTAAAAGATGCTTCAAAAAGTTTCTCTTCTGGAGCGATGGATTAAAAAATGTCATTTATATACGTATTGTGCATTGCAAATTAAAAGGCATGAGAAGCCAAGATCCAAAGAGAAGGGAAAACACAGAAGATGTAGGAGATAATTGAATTAAGAAATGAGAAGTGATTGTTATTGATGAATGCCAAATTTTGCAAGTGTTGAATATATATATACACAAAAGCTTATGTATAACAGCTGCAACCTAAGTCTAACATATTGACGTCCAAGACTATGTTTGCAAGTTTTGATTTTAGAGAGGAAGGAATTGAAAAGAAAGATTGTAATTTAACATTTTAAAATCTTACACTATAAGTATTTCCTTGCCTTTCTCTTCCGCAAAAATCCAAACTCACAAATATACCCTTAGCAAACAAAAGAATTAACAATTGAAAATCAACTCTAGCTTTGGCTTGATTCCTTACACAAACTTCTTTTGAAAAGTTTATGATACTTCAAAGTTTTACTGTCCATTCCATGAAAAGGAAAATAGATACATTATTTGTACATTAAAAATCATGCATCTCATGGACGTCTTAAAGAGATAAACACAAAGTTTAAAGTGGCGGTTAGTGTCGAGAGAAAAGAAATGATAATTTTTATGTACAAATATTAGCATAAATTTTTTATATAATCATATAATTATATATCGTCATACCAGTTGTAATAATTACTGCCTTACTTACTGCTTGAAAAATCATGTAAATAAATTATTTTCGTTGGATAAAAGTATAAAAATCTCTTACACTGTCACTGTATATAAAAAATAAACTGAAAATAATATGTCTATCTTTTCTTAAAATATTCTAGAGGTATGTAATTTTTTTATGTTTAAATAATATTTTTTAAAGAAAATGAAATTGGCAAAGGTAATGAATTTGTGCATATATATGATTCAAGTACTAAAAAAGGATTGGTCCAAGTGGGATGAGGGATCAAATCCCATAAGTATGATATTTTTGCTTCATATTGGGTTTATGTGTAAAAAAATAAAATACAGCTAGAAACGATCCTTGAAAAATTAGTCTCTCATATATCGGGTGTATATATATAAAAGGCATATCACATAAGATAGATAACTTATTATGAGAGTGAGATAAATAAATTTGGACAGTATAATCATAAATGAATGGTCAAAATTCAAAGATAATTAATGCTCATATACTTATTTTAAAAAGTCATGTGACTTTGCATTTTAATCATAATAATTCATATAAAATCCAATAGTCAAGATTAATTTCTTTCACTCTCATAATATACCACATTTCTCATAAGATACATTCCTTTTATATGTGTGTGTGTGTGTGTGTGTGTGTGTGTGTGTGTGTGTGTTTTAAGCAAGTTTCAGGGAGAAAACTTTAGCTTGTCTAGAACGAAAAACAACCAAATTGTAGCAGTTTAGTTGAATATACCACATTTACCAAATGCAACTGCATTAAGTTATTTCAGCAATAAGAAACTTATGAAATGGGAGAGGGGATTTGGAAGGACTTTTATTGTCCTTCCTCCTCTGTGAGAAAGGACTTGATTTTTGGTACTGATATGAAATGAACTTCTTAATGGGTTCGTAATTTCTTCGGAAAAAAAATTATCCTGGCATGAGAAGGAACAAGATTTTTCCTTTCTTAACTTTCCAACTTTGTTATTTTTTTTCCTTAAAAAAATCTCATAACTTTATCATTGCTCCTTTATTTTATATCTTGACTATGTTCGTATTGTTTTTGTCACTTTATTAAAAAATTTCAGTCTTTTCCTAAGTCATATATATATTCTCAATCCTTTCTTTTATTCCTAATAAAGTGTAAAGCATGTGACTATGCCGAGGATTGAATATAGGTAGGATTAGGAACCCAACTTCTTTGGTAGAAATATCAAAATATTTCATAAATGTAAAGTGCTCAATTTCAATTACCAAGGATCACTTCATACTTTAACATAGCTAAAGCTCCCCCCCCCCCCCCCCCCTCTCCTTCTTCTCTCTCCCTCCTCAAACTCCTTTTTATGTCCCTTTCTTTCTCTCAGATTGCAAAAACATACAAATCAATCAGATTTCACATATTTACCAACGAAATAAAATATGTTGATCACACAAGAGCTCTGATAGGAAGGCCTTGCTTTTTCCCCCCACCCTCTCCTTTTGTTGCTTTCTGTCTTTCTTGTCTCCTTGTGTTTCTTTAGCTCCTTTTACTTTTCTTTTTTCTTTTTTTTTTCCGTCTTCTTTTTTGTATTCTTTTAGCTTTCTCTTTCTCTGATATTCTGAGCAGGTTCCTGATTCTCATTCCAGCGCTCTAGCTCTTTCAGTTTCAGAGACAGATATAATGATTTTTCAAGATGAATAATATATTTATATTCATAAATAGAGACATCTCTCAAAGTGGCTGCCCCAATGTAAACTCCAAATCCAAATTACGTTTCTTGGGGCTTGATGCTGACAGGTTTGAGGATGAGCTTCCATCTGATAATCTCTCGTAGCTTAGGCACTTTGGATCCATTTCCTTCTGAAAATCAAATAAAAGACAAAAAGAAGCAAAATCAGAAAAATTCTAGTGTAATGAGAATATGGTAGATTAATAAAGGGGTAAAAGTGAAAGAGTTTAATTTTCATGGACCGGCTGTATATAAAAAAGTTTGATTTTAAATTTCCAAAGTTTGTGGCAGATATATAGCACAAGAAGTGTTTGAACATGTTTTGGGAATCAAAGGACATCTGACTAGAGAATATAACTGCAGAATATTTATATACATATTGCTATAGGAAAAAGGAAACTGAGAAGAAGGGGTACACCTAAAAGCCTGCTAGAACTTGCAATGCTCATGTGCTACGGCTTCCAATTATTTTTCTCCATAGCATTAGCATTCATGCATACATACTACATTTTATATATATATATATATATATATATATATATATATATATATATATATATAAACTTCATAATCTAGATCATTGATCAGTGAGTTAAATGGAGGGTAGGTTTAGGGTTCTAGGGTCCTTTTTAATATGGTCATTTAATAAATCTTAACTAGAGGGAACGTTCTTTACAGCGCATTTTCTTTTGGTTTTGAACTTTGTGGTAATTAGTAAATGTGAAAAGGACTGGTCTACCCATTTGAATTTGTGAAGGACAAAGCAGCTTTATGGAAAGGCTTCTCCTTTACTCGTCCCTATAATGTGCATGGCAAGATATGAAAAAGATCAAACGTATTTCCTTTTCCTCTCAACTCCCTTTCATGCATTTCAAAACTCAGCTTGATGTTCGTGTATAAATGCATAAACTTTGGTATAACAAAAAGGCTATCATCAAAACCTTGGGAAATAAAAGGGGTATTGAGTGATAAGTAACATTTTTTACATACCTCAAGGGAAGGCACGTCCCCAACAGAATCAGCCTTTGGCTTGCCATGCAACCAAGCTTCCCTGTTATAATCAAAACATTTTGAGGGAATATTTCCCGTTACTGGAAGCCATGCAGAAGAAAAAGAAAACTGAGAAAAGAAAGCCATCTTTTACTGTCTTATTTATAGGCCCCTTTTACTTATTCTGCTGATTGAAATAATAAAGTTGAAACCTTCCCATGTGATAGCCCATTGCCCATGACTATACGATTAATTTATATTTTGTATAATATATTAGGACCATTCAAGGAAGTTTCAAAGGGCATATCGCTTTGGCACCAAGATTTCTAATTATGGGAGTACCAAAGGGTTTAGCTTTGAGACTAAGTTTCCCAATTGTAGGGGGCCCATGTAATAGCCTAATGTCTGAGCCCCACAAAATCCTAAGGAAAGAGATATGTCTATTTTTAAGGTGGATTTTGGCATATATCAAGCTCCTGTGTTTTTGAATGGTAGAGTGTGTTTGGGGCTTCCTTTTTTACTTACTTTTCACCCATTACAAGAGAGAGAGTATATTATTACCCCATCATCGAGTTTGGATGCTCACGGTTTGTGGACAGACAGGACAAAGCAAACTGAAATGATTTATTCTCTTTGTGAATTTTTTGAGCTTAAATATGTTTCGTATGTGAGGTTAAGAAAAAGAAAAAGAGAAAGCAAGGAACAAAGGACAAAGAACAAAGAACAAAGAGATAGAGCGAAGTGCTATAATACGAATAAGACGTACGTGAATTGCTCCGATTATATGTATTAGTACTTTTGCCCAACATCATCGGGCAAACTTAGAATGAAATGTAACAAATTAAATTCAAAATTAAAAATCTGAACCAAGAAAAATTATGCTTGCATCTTGATATAAAAAAAGTTCCCACGAGCTTGGGAACTATATGTGCTGCTAAGATCATTCAAATTAAACATGTTGCACTATTTGCACTTATATATGTGATTGGAGGCCTCAGTAACACAGTGCATATGTGGTTCAATAGCTTGCAAGAACAGGATGATTCCAGGTGATCATACACATTGAAGCATAAAATTAAACGAAAATTAAACTCCACCACAAAAGGAAATTTAGTTAGAATTATTGAGTTATGGACACATGTTATAAATATAACTAGAGCTAGGTGCATTACCTGGAAGAGTTGCTCCAAAGCCCATGATATTCCTTATCTTGATTCACACCTGGTATTCCCTGCTTAATGGATAGATCAGACCTCCTTGAAGAGTTGATATCAAACATTAAGTCTTCAGAAGTATCTCCAGATGATCTATTATCATATACATCGGATTGCCCTAATTCATGTTTTAGAAAGAAAAAAATTAAAGTACGACAGAGAAAACAATAGCAAGAGAGCCAACAACATTGGCGTTTCTTGGCTTAACCATCTGTCAACAATATTACACAATGAAAATAGGCACTAACCTGAAGAAGCTGCTGCTCTATCTGTAGTTTTCACCGTCCGGTACATCTGGATTCAAAATTTGTACATCACTAACATTAGATACAATACTCTAAATTAAGATTAATATAACAATCATTAAAAAAAAAAAACTATCTGGTGCCGAAATTAGGCATATTATCGGTAAATAATATGTATGTAATTAATGCATATATAAGAAGTCAAACTAAGAGGAGGATTATCATCAATCCGAGAAGTTTACCAGAAGAATAAGAAATGGCTACTAAGTTGTAACTTGTAAGTATTAAATTGATATTGCAGTGGTACTGTCCAAGTTCTATAACACAGAAGCATTTATGGTTACGGTATGCACATGCATGGGAGCATGTGACTAACCATGGTTAAAGTGGCATGGTAAAGAGAAACCCACAATCTGAGGAACGGATCATTGAGAAATGATGGTGTTCGGTACGTATATATACTTGCTTATCATTTTTCAATTTTTTTTTTCTCACTACAAAACTATATAATATTATTTTATTTTCCTCGTAGCAATGGACTGAACTGTGAGCTTGTCTATCTCGGCTTGGATGCGACCCATTTTGAATTCATGAGGCTTTGTCTTACTTGTTTTCAGAAATCGGTAAGTACCCCTCTCTCTCTCTCTCTCTCTCTCTTTCTCTCTCTCTCTCGCTCACTCTCGCTATCGATTTCCTTTTACCCTTTAACTTGGATGGTTCATTCTTCCAAGCAAAAAGCTGTTTATTAGCTTGCAGAAGCAGAGGGAGCAGATCTATTAGAAAAAGAAGTGCTAAGGATTTGAGAGACCCTCTGTAAGGAAAACATTGGAATTTGGAATGTGTGTAGATGAGTTAACTGCTTCCTGTAATAGTGTAATGTAATGTAATGCAGCTTGTAAATTTATTGCACATATAAATATGCAAAGTACTCCCAACAAGCACCACAATAAACCCAATCAAAACCGTACCACCTTCGGCCTCTAAAGACTGAGAGAGGAAAATATATATATATATATATATATCAACAGTGAAAAAAGACCAAGAATTACACAACATAGCAAGCTCTCAAGTACTAATTTTGAAGATCGTTGTTATTAATTTGTTATATTATAAGCGATATATAGTGCAGTTAACTGAGTTTGAAATTACCTGTAAATGAGACTTAACATGTGCTAAAGTGAGATCCTTCACATCCATTAGCTCAAGAACTGATTTTGGTGTAGCCCCTAACGAAACACAACAACAAAAAAACAGGATTAATTAGTAGCTATGTCAAACCAAAATTAATTTACATTAACTGTTACAAGATAAAGAAAGGCAATTTTACTTCTCTCTTATTCTTTTTCCCCTTTTGGAGGACTTGAATTCCCACGTAAAAGAAAGTGAAAGCAAAGATGCAAGAAGAAAAGGGGGAGCAGAGATTATAACCAAATTGAAAAAAAAAAAAAAAAAAGAGAGTTGAGGAAAAAAGAGAAAAAAAAGGGGGGGAAAAGATGATGCTTATTGCTTACTTACTTTCATGGCCACCTAATAGCTCAACGGCATGAACAAAGCGAGCATGGAGTGTGGTAGTCCAACGCATCCTGGGAGCTCTCATGCTTCTCTTTGCAGGGAAGCGTGACAAGAACCTCGACCGCATCAGAGCCTGTGACTGAAAATGGGTCGAAGAACCTGTGGCTATTGTGCTGGGTATTGATGGAGGGGTGGTTGGAGAAGCTTCTAGAAGATGATGGTTCTGAGCAAATGGCAAAGGAGGAGGGTTCTGATACACTGGAATCCCTCGTATTGGTCTGAGAAAACCCAGTTCTTGGCTTAAGCTTTGGTGTTGTTGTTGCTGTGGTTGGAACAGTGGCTGATGCTGCTGATGCTGAAAATAATGGTGATGATGATGGTTCTGCTGAAACGATTGGAAGGGGTGGTTGTTGCTGGCATTACCGTTTTGGAAGTAGTGGTGAATGCGGTTGTTGGAACTGTTGATGGAGTCTGATGAAGCCCTTGTTGTTGGGTTTGAGAGTGAGAGGTCGAATAAGCATGTGCCGTTGTTGTTGCTGTTGATGTTGTCGGTTTTGGCCATTGATGATGATAGGGAGTTTCTTGAGTCCAAGGCCCTCTTCCAGAACCCCAAATCAACCTCTTCTTCTGCTGTTGTTGTGTTTCTTATCCAAGTCTTCGATGTGGGTTTTGTGTTTGGAGGGCTGATTTGCAAGGACAAGTCTGGTTGTGCTGGGAATAGCTCCATGTCCTAGCTTTTTCGGCTACAACAACAACACAAACTTTGCCAAACAGCAAACTACAAGTGTGTGTATTCTTTGGCTTGTTTGTGAAATTATCTTCCTTTTTCCTTCAGCTTTTGTGAAGGGATTATAGTTTTTGTTTTTGTTGTGTGCAATAGTATATATACATGTGTGTGTGTGTGTGTGAGGATTTGATTTTTGAAGGATCGATGGGAGGGGAGGCTGAAGGGGATTTGAAAGAAAGATAAAAAGAGAAAGGAGGGGGGTTGGGGTAATTAAATAGGTGAAGTGGTGGTGAAGGGGTATGATGTGGTTTGAAGCATTCAATCAATTTGATGGAGAGTAGTTGCAGAGAGAGCAGAGATTTGAGGATTGAGAGGAGACGGCAAAGAGAAGGAGAGAGAGAGGAAAAAAGAAATGACAAGGTATGTGAAGTGAATGGCTGTTTCTTTTGTGTGAAGTATATGTGAGAAAATGACACTTGAGGGACTATGCTCTAGGGTGGTGGGGGAGAGAGAGAGGACTTATTTCTCTCTTTTGTGGACGTGAGGGGTAGGGTACTAGGGTGGGAAAGGGAGCCAAAAAATGACAAAAGAAATTAAATGAAGAAAATAAAAGATAAGGGAAGAGGGGAGAAAAAGAAAAGAAAAAGGTAAATAAGTTTTGGAACTTTTATTCCTTTTTACAAATACTCTCTTTTTCATCCCCCCTATGTTTTCTTTGGATTAAAAATAGAAAAGAAAGACATTTCCTATGAACCTTTAACGTGTGCATTGTCCCTCTGCAACCCATAGTTAACTTTCTAACTCACACACACGTACATAGAAGCCCCCTTTAACTGGACTGAAACCTAGGGCTCTGGTGTTTCTTTTGCCACAAAAATCTTTCTTTTTTTTTTTCAATTAAAAAGAAGAATAATTCTGGAATTTACAGTCACATGATTGCACACAAATTTCAACATCTTACGGATTTGTTTTGTTTCGTTAACACCCCAATTATAAACCACTCATTGTGGTCATCATGAAACCCTAATTCTCTGCAAATCACATCATGCATTCTTCTTAGCAGAAATTTGGACCCATCCATCACATTCTTGTCATTTTCTTTTTATAATCAACAGAGAAATTCAAAAGGCATATTTGTGGGTTGTTAAAGATTACGTATGTTTATCCTAATTTAGGGCACAACGGAAAGTCAGATCTATCCTATGCTACTTGTGTGATGGATAGATGAAGAGGGGTGTCTCTAAATGGGTAAATTTGTCTTTCAACAATCCGGTGTAGTCATCAAAGAGAAATAGGAATGTACTATTGAATGTACAAATATTCCACTCACTTGGACCGGTAGACATACCAAAGTTTTTTTTTTAAAATAAAAAAAAAACATGTTTTAGGTTGACTACAAGGGAAAAAAACAAGTCAGTTAAGAAGTTATTATGAAAATTCTATGGAATAACACCTGAGAGGCTGAGACTGAAATAAATTGAGTTCATGGAATAATTATCAATTTGAGCCCTTCAGAAAATTTGATCCTAGAAATGCAAGTCTTGTTTAACTTATGCTTTTGAATAGGAAAGCAAATTACTGAAACAAGGCAAATTACAGATTGATGGAACATTTACGAAAAAGGAAAAATCCACCTGTCGGTCGTTAGAGACTATATCAAAAGTAATTATTTTTTTTAATGGTTTTAGAATTCAAACAGATGGTCTTAATGAATGACAGTCTAAAAAAGGGGATTATCTCTCGTGTAATATTATATAGATAATCGACGTATGAATAATCAATGTCTATCAATCAATAATTCAATATGTGTCAATGTCAAGTTTACAAAATGGGAAATACTTAGACACACTGAAAATAAAAAAAATATTTATTTTAATCTATTTATTAATTAATGTATAAATTTTATATATTATTATTATATTTTTTTTATATTTTTAATATAATAATTTATAGGTCAATTAATAATTAGAGTAGAATAAATATTTTATTTTACTCTAAAAGTAAATAATAATTCCTCTTAAACAACATCATACATGTATGTGTGCATCTTGATCACATAAAACTATAAGAATGACCAGCATACAAGTGGAAAAATCAAGCAGTCAAAGTGCCCAATCACTCTTAATTGCAATTATGGTAATCATTTTGCATTCCAGTGTCGTAAAGGAAGGCATTATAGTTATAGGGCTTCACCACATATAGATAAGTTAGTCTTAGGCAGCTATTAATTAAAGCTGGTACGGCTGTTGTAACATAAAATGCACGAATTTGTGAACTATGTAATTAATAGTATTGATTTTTTGTGTGAGTTAGTAATTCCTTTGACCAAAACATGAACAATGTTATATACATAGATAATATGCTTCCCATATAAGTCATAAGATCTCATCACCATCTCTCTCCCACTTTGTTTTACCATATCAGTGGTTAACATATATGCCTTTTGTGAGGTATATATGCACAAAAATCTCTCTGCAAACAACATATCCATAGAAACATTACGTCATTACTATTGACCAAATTAAGCAAGCACAATCAAAAGGGATATAAGCGTTTGTAAAATTGGGAAATATCTCATCAAATATTTTTCGAAAAATGAAACCAAAGTCATAAATCTCAATGCAGGTGATTAGAGTAGAAATGACAAATTAGCAGTCTAAAGGAAATTGTTACAAGAAGAGTAGGTGATGATGATAAGCTATATAATGAGCACCCGATCGTTAGAAGCGTTAGAGGTGTATTGAAAAACTATCACCCTAGAAAGGTAGGTACAAATAAGGTTACAAATTGAGATTAAAATTGTGATGATGTTATGATAGTTGCTGGCTAACGCAACCCATTTGAAAAAAGGTGTGTTGAAGTTGCAGCAATCACAAAAACCGAGATGTTGCAGTTACATCAAATGATGCACTCAATAAACCTTTGGGAATAAATGAAAAGGTGATAAGCATGTTGAGTCAACAGATGAGTCAACAGTAAAATAATAAGTATATTGAGACTGTACATTTGTATTCAAATTCAATTAAAGTCTACAATGGAAATTTTCAACTATAATAATGCAAATTAATCATAAGCATGACGAAACAATAGAGATTGTGCGCGGGGAAAATTTTCTTAAAATCATTCGCATTTGACCTTGAAGATTTGTTAATATTTACAGCAGAAGCTAACGGAGATCAGTACCAGTTTAGCGAGGAATTAGGAAAATCGTTGATTTTAATTTTAGGTAAAGCTGATATCTCAACTTTGTATCTAATTAATAGTTATAGAAGGTGCTGAATCTTTAAGAGAAAGTGTAATCGTTGGTCAATTATCAAATATTATAAATTATATAATAAAAATATTTATACATGTATTCTCTTCATTTCAAAATAAGGGGATTTCTCTGATATTTTATAAAATTCATGGGTATCGTATCTTCTATATCAATTGTAACTAAAGCATTATTAAAGCTTAATAGTTATGTATTCTACTAACTAAATTTATTAATATTTTAAATATTCATAATTAAATTATAATTTTTAAATTTAAAAAAATACTTGTACCACCATAGCAAAAGCTTAAAAATAAATACTTTTTTATTTTTTTAGATTTATTAATAAAGTGATATATTTAGATATAATTTATACTCAAATATATTATTTTATAAATGAATATAAAAAATAAAAAAATATTTATTTTAAAATAGGGGAAATAACTTACATGGTCACTGATTTGATTTTGATTGAGTGGCGAACCTATAGCAGTTCCTATATATAGGCTTGACTACTTTTTGTTGGGTAAATTATTGGTAAATGATGTCCTCCTGGCCGCTACTATCTTCCTGTCCTAGCTAATCGCTTCAATGACCAACATGCTTTCTAAAATAAGTGAAAGTTAAACTCACTTTTTGACCCCCAAAATTTAATACAAATAACAGTTATTACATAATTAATCGGTTATCTGTCTTGCAAATCATTTTCATTGAGTAATGAGCCTCCTATTTTGGTTACAGAATAAAAGGTAAAATTATTTAAGTTCAAACTTCTATATCGTTCTGAGATTTGGTCATCGTAACGAAAGCAGTCAATGAAAATGGATATCCTGTGTGAGACTCAAAGACAGCATGCTTTTAGAAAACAATTAATAGAGAGAATTTGGTAAACTCAACAACCTCATAATCATAAGAAAGAGGCGTAGATAGGGAAGAAAAAGTTTATCTTAACTTTTTATAATTTTTTTCATGCAAGGATATTAGTATTTATTCTAAGAATAATTGTCCTAGAAATAAAGTGAGGAAACGGTGATACAAATTAAAGATGTATATATATATATATAGCTTGTGAGGAAACAAAGTTCATTTTTCTTCTTTTCTTTCTCCTTTTCATGAAAAAAGTAGAATCACTACCGTGCTGGGCATATAGAAAGATGATGCAAAGCTTTAATAATGCTTTTAAGCCCTGCCTACAACGAGCATTGGTATGCGTTAATCTTTGCTACGTAACTTTGCTTTTGATGTCCCTTCCTTGAGTCATCAACCATGACCCCAATATCATCCATACTTGGTCTTCTTTTTTATAAAGCCTCCATCGGTCCCTCCCTTGGACACTTCCACATGTATATTTTTTTTAAGGGAAAAAAATGTTATTTCTTATTTAGAAGAAACCATGATGTGTATTTTTTTTTCTTTCTAAAATTAAATTGCATACATAATTTTGGATCTGATTTTTGACACTGCAAGTAAATTTTGTCCGAAGTCATTAATCCACTTCCACTACAAATAACCATTTTTGAGTTACAACAACATCACACACACACACACACACGCACACACACATGGAATTATGGATTGCATGTATTTTGATCTAGTGCACAAAATATATATTTCAAAATACATATAAGGCTTAAATATGTTATTCAAATATATAGCACTCTTCGATTTTCCTGTGAAAACATTTTTATTTGATTTAAATTCTTTATTTTTGAAAAAAGTGAGTGTAGATGATCCTTAAAAAATTATATTCCTAGCCATGCATCAAGAGTAATTTATGCTGTTTTTTGGGGGAAAAAATGAGGGACTCAAACAAAAAAAAAAATTGAGAGCAACATCAAAATATGCTCTATATATATGTGATTGGTGTTGGGAGGGAAGCCAAATACAAATTTTATTTGAAAAAAATCAAATTAATTCTTAAATAACAATAAGATCTAATATAGTTGGTAGTTAATTGAATTTCTTATATAAACATCTAGTCAAATGTTCAATTTATGATGGTATGCATAAAAAGGATCTCGTGGTTATATGTGAATTGCTCATAAAATTTTGGGTTAAGAAAAGTGATAACTCTAGAATTTGAATATTTGATATTCCATATTTAAAAAAATCATTTAATGATCATTATTGTTGAAGTTTTAAAATCTTTTATTATTGGGCAGATAAAAAAATCATCTGTTGCCGAAGAAAAAATCATCAAATTTATAAAACTCCGACAAAAAATAATAATGTAAAAATATATTAATAGTCTTTGCCTCTTGAACCATAAAAGGTGTTAATTAACAATACTAATAGTAAGAATGCGTAAAGATTCATTTTAATCATTGAAATTATACATACGTTTCACTTTAATTTTTGAAATAAAGAAATTATCAATTTAGTTCCTAAAATTATAAAAAAAATTATTCAAATTAGTTATTTTATTGATTCCAATTAGCTTTGTGAGTATTGCGAAAGGGATTAACTTGAATTGTATTTTGTAAGTTTAGGGATTAAATTTAATTTCTAGGTTTAATGTGAACTATATTACAATATAATTTCAATGACTTCAATGAATTTTTACTCCAAAACAACAGCAGTTAGGGGTAGAGCCTCCCATATGTTAAGAGTGGCCATGGCCTACTCTTAAAATTTTCAATTTTCATGTATGTGTCTCTATATACTTGGCCTCCCATAAAAAATTTTATATGTTATAAAAATTTGTAGGATGCTATATTATTATTATTTTAAGAAGGAATTGGATAAGTTTAATATCTCAATAGTTCAACTTTATCATCCTCTTTTATTTTATTTTATTTATTTGTATATAAATCAAAAAACATAATTTAAATATTTGAGATAAATTCTTATAAATCTTCTAGTTAATTAGATATTTAGATGTTGTAATAAATAATATATTATGTATATATACATGTTTAATTTCTTGAATTTTGGTTAGAATTTGTATTTTTCTTTATAATAACAGTTAGTATCAAACAAATTGTTTCTTCAAAGGAAAAATCATTTCATCATCCCTCATAATTAAAATTATAGAACAAGCTATCTTTCCTTAGTATTTTTGAATAATTTATAGGATAAATTAATAATTAATAATATACAATTAATTCAAATTAATTGCTAATAAAAACATAAATAGAATAAATAAGTTCATAAAAATATTGAAAATAAACTAATTTTTTCTTTATTTTTATTATAAGGGCTGTAAAATATTTTTTTCTTGAGAAACCTATTTATTAAGCATAATTTTTATTAGACTTATATATATATATATATATATATATATATATTGTGACTTTCTTTTAAAATCCATAGGTCAAGAAAAAAAATTAGAAAATATATATCACTTTTTCTTTTTTTATATCCAGACTATTTTTAAATGTTGGTCCCTTGAAAATTGGGTCTAGCTCCGTCCCTAATAGCCGTTTTAGTTGAAATAGAACAGTATAATTATACCGTCTTTTTTGTCACCTATGTTTAGATCCACATTATAACTCAAAAAGTGATTTCTCGCGTAATGGACGTAAATTGCAAACTCAGATGAAGTTTAGTTATAATATTAGGGATTGAAATTTTAAAATCCTCACAATAGGAGGACTTTAGCTAATTATCACTTTCAGTTTAAAAATTGCATAAAGAATTTCTTAAAATAAAAAAGAATCGCATTTTAACCGTTATACTTTTCATGATCAAACAAAAGAATAATCCTATAAATAATTTAAACAAACAATCGGCAAGTAACAAAAGTAAGGAATGCAATTGTTGGAAGAGTCTGAAAATAAATATACATTAAAGACAAAAAAAGATCTAAACAAAAAATTCAAGTCTCTTTTAAAATCATCCATAACATTTCTTTTAATTTTTTTTTTCCAATTATCTTCGATGACTTATCTTCATTAGCTGCGCAAGCCCAAAAGGGACTTGGGCTTCAGTTGAAGGTCTTAGAAAGTTTTCGTCCCAACGATAGCACGCAAAACGGGGAATAAAGTTGACCAAAGCTTGTACCCAAAAACAAAAAATAGACCAAAATAAGGGGTAATGAAAATCCCTTCTATGCTGGCGTGAAGTAAGCATATTTCGCTGTGAATCAATTTGTTAATTGTTCTCTAATTTTGTTTTTTTTTTTTTTCTAGAGCATTCCCACGGTCGACAACCATGAGACTAATCCCTTGTTTCACAATCAGCATACTAAGTGGTAGAGGATTGGCCAAAAAAATTTTTCCATTCACAAAAATTGAGATTCAAATCTCTAACCACTTACTTAAGGGGTAAAATACTGAATCAGTACGCGAAGTCAGCTTGGTTTTTATTATGCTATTATGGGTTTTGACAAACCATAATAGAGAGTATTTAATCTACACAAAAGGTGTAAGTTGTTACTAACACTAATTTCTTTCAGAATGAGCTGCTGGCCAATACGCAATTAATTACCATAGGAGGGAAAGCACCTAGTCTATAGCCACATCTATTGCATAGGAGGAATATAGGGTCCCTAAAAGTCCATATGGTACAGTTGCTGAACCTTCACCGGCTTTCTGCTCTTAATTATTCTTGGGTTTTCGGACAGTATTAAATGAACCTTTTAACATCAAGGACTAGTTTACAAACACCAAAATTTTTACCCCCTAAAACCTCATAAAATAATCCCACATTGAGACCAACAAAATATACCAAAGTAATACCTCAGGGGAAAATGACACCTAATCTTATCTTTAAGCAAAGATAAAATGGAACAAATGGCAAGTGCTAATTGCGGAGTACCACGACGATGCAATATTTTAATTTTTCAAGTCAAACAAAATGAGTCCAAAATCTCACACTTTTCTAGCGATAGCACATATAATAATCAACGGCATTGTATAATTAATTTAGTGTCATAGATGAGTTTTGTAGACTGTAGTAGTGATTAAGCTATTGTATGATAAAAATTATTTTGTGCTACCTAGGGTTTCCGACAGCATGGAAACTAAACCATTGTAAGATTATATATATATATAATCAGCACTTGTAACTTGTGCTGTCTTGAGTCCTAATGCCCATGTTTAATGTTTTATTACAGAAATAGAAACGGCGAAGGGCATGGTCCGGGAATACAGCACTGACATTTCATTTTCTCAAGTTATCAAATTCGCTGTCTCATTAAACACACGGATTATTATAATCTCAGTAACAATCAACGTCAACCATGTCCTTGAAAATATAACTTTAGTTTTTTTTTTTTTGGTAGTTTATAAATTTAGGGTCTGAATTAAGTTAAATAATTTTTATTTAATTTTAATATATTAATAGTATAATTTTTTTTTACATAATTATTTAGTCAAATCTTCATACAAGCATATTTTTTAAACAGTAGAGTGAAAATTATCTATATTTTACTGATGTGATAATATATAATTAAAGCTTGTATACTCCCTTCGTTCATGAATAATTATTTCTTTAGTACACAAAAATTTATCTAATATTATTTGTCATTTAATAATTTCAATAAAGTATTAATTATCCTTTTCCACTCACTCAGCACATGTTCTCTTTATACACATACAAACTTCTTTTGTAGTAGTTATTGCACAATTTCCTATAAGGATAATTGTGTAAATATGAACTATTTTAGTGTTTGTGTATTTTAAATGGTTTCTTAATTCATGTGTCAAAACTTTAAAAGATGCTTATTCATAGACAGGGGGAGTATCAAAATTGAACTATTTTTTCATAGAGTAACCATTAATGTTTTAGAAAGAGTTAGAGTTTGGAACATAATGTCAATGAATATGTATTAATTATTATTGTTAGAGATTTGTGCCTTAGAAGCATCTAAACTTTGTCTCGCCTCCAGTATTTCACACTGTAAACTTATCCCGATGGTAATTAAGTTTCCCCACACGGCCACGCTCAAGGAGGAATCTTGCATTCTGTTTATTAGTATTACAACTATAGCACTTAGGTTGCACATCCTTAGCTTAACTGTGAACATACAAAGAATTGGGGATAATATAAAATAGGCTTTCTTTTTCATGTCATTATTAGCATCTCTTTCGGAATTTGTAGGATTAATATCTCGGGTAGTAATATATTTATAAGGATTTTTCTAACGATTATTCTAAGGATACTCGTTGTAAAAAATCTATTTATAAATGTTGTAATTGTTTATGTATTCATTTTAAAAAGAATATAGATTGAAGATGAATCATACTATTAATTAAAGTTTTCTCACAAATAATAAACACTTAATTTGATAAGTAATATTAGACTAAGGTTATGGACCGACGAACGTGTAGACCAACAGACGGGTTGTCCCAACTTTATATCATAGTTATACATGATGGCTATTATAGTACAAGATATGTCTTAACATTACAAAATGTGAAATATGTTAGTCTCTTAACTTATTTTTATTTAATATTTTATTAATTAAATAATGATATGTAATATTAAGTGATACTTTAACATATCTTATATTATCTGAAATAAAGTTATTTTAAAATAACTCATTTTGGTATGCAAAATTATAAAGTATGTCATTTAAATATTCATTTTAAGTCATAAAATGACTCATTTTGTTCAATTTTAGATTAAAAAATGAGTCAATTAGTTTAAATTTTATTATATTTTAGAAGACATATAATATGTTAAAGTATCTCTTAATGTTTCACATCACCATTTAATTGACAAAATGTTAAGAATTAATTTAACTCATTTTAAAAGTTAGGAACTAAAATGACTTACGAGTATAAAGTCAGGAACTGAAATAAACATTAACTCATTTGTTAATGGCATAAATAAGTGTTTGATAGGATGAGAGAACAAATGTAAAACATAGACTCTATTATAAGATATGGTATAAAAAAGGTTTTGGCATGAGAATAAAATGATATTCTTGTTCGATTTTTTATTCTTATAGTGAAAATATTTATCCTCTAATTAAATGTAAGCATCTAATTTATCAAATCACATAAATTATTCTTGTGCCGCTGCACTTATTGCCATCTTGTTATTTTCTTTACATGATAGTTATTGTACAAATGTGTTTGTGAGACTCATTCTATCTAGGTATGTCATTTCCAACATATTTGTCCAAAATTTTTACGACTACAAAGTTGATGTTACCTATTTACCCATCTCCTCCCATACGAGTCCTCCCAAGGACTCCTAGTCACCAAAAATAATTCAACGCCCTATTCATGTTGAAGAATTACGAAAGTTAAACAGTCCAAATACTTAAGAGACCCTTTGACGGCATATCACTGAAATTTGGGATACACGTGATTTAATTATTTTGGGAGTGGGTCGCTTCGAGGTTTCATTGTCGCTCTTACCGACACGAGATCAGATGAGACGTTTAATTATTACTGGCATCTAGTAGGAGATAAATGTTTTACAAGTGATAAATGCAAATTGGGACGACGAAGTCAAAATCGTAACGTAGCAATCTTTGAACCACACAAAATTTAACAATATACAAGGATGCCAATTAACGTAACATTAATTGGGCACGATGATCACATCAACATATTGCCCGAAAACAATGTCAGTACTATTATTTTGGGATGAAATTTTTTTGTTTTAGATGCTATCTTATTTTCTATTATTCTAATAATTTATTAGTTATTAAATATAAAATATATAGCTTTCACATATTAATAAATAATTAGGGAATAGTGAAGGAGATACCATTTAAAGAATAGAAAATATCTATCCATTACATTGATAGGTGACAATGTTAATTTGAAGGGTTTGCTTTGCCGCATGATATACAACATATGATCGATCACTCGCAATTCCCCTAAAAACCAATGCATTTGATCTCTATCTACGCTGCAAAGTTATGCTTTTTGCTAGATTGAAACTTTAGGGGGAAAATTACTTCTTTTGAATAAGGTACAAAGTCCCTTGCTTAAAGCGTGTGCAATTTTCTTTGGTAATTTCCTTTTTCCTTGTCTACCACCTAATGAGCATCGATGAAAATTTCTTTTTGTTCTGTTAAAGCCTCTAAAGGGTAAAATTATAGAAATCAAGGAGAATATAATGATAAGAAATGATTTGTTGAGAGATGACCATACGCGGTTTATGTCTCAATCTTTAGTCGACATGATTGTAACAGTTGTGATTCTCACTATATGGGTGATAAAGGAATCTTTTTAAGGGAGTTGGGATATCACTCGTGGAAAATTTGTCTGACCCATATCTCTCCTTTACCAGTACTACTCCCCTGCTTTTCCTTTTGATTTTTCCATTCTATATAGCACTCAATTAGTGGATTGCCTTGCTTGTCACAAAATAAGAGGACCATCCATTGTAGTAGAATTATTAATTTCCTATCAACTCAATTAGTGGAGATGCATTTTGTTTGGCGATTGGTGATGACTATGAAAAGAAAAGGGTTTTACATGCAGGTAGTATGTATTGTCAAGAATATATTGCAAATTGCAATCCATTCAGATTGCCCGATATCGAGTGTTTCATACCAGCAGCAAACATATATAGATCAGGATTTCTTTTGAGCAGCATAAGAGAATATTAACCGGGCAACCTTTTCAGACACTTAGGATAAAATCTGAATCATATATATCCTTTTCTTTTATACAAATCAAAAGCAAGTATATGGTATGCATGATATTGTTTAATGGATGACTTGAATAATATTCTTTAAGAAGTGTAATGAAACCATTTCGGGTGTGTAGCTTTTTCCTAATATGAAAGAAAGAAAATTGTGCCCTTTGAAAATCGACCACAGCCCATCAATGAGAATTTTTCTTCAGTTGAACCCCACGCATTATTGAGGACTTCAAAAGCAGTAAAGGGGTATTTTTTTTCCCATTTGAGTCCTAGCTATAAGCACATAGGCACATAGGATATATACCCTTTTCTTTCCTAATACTCCACAAGAAAAATAAACAAAGTAACGGAACATTTTGAATGCATATATGTTTTGAGAGATGGATGATAAGGTTCCCCACAGATCTTGTTAGACTACAGACTGAAAGATAATATGCGAGATTTTGACAAGAACCCATTAACATAAATTTTGGCTTTGTTCCCTGTCTCAATCTTACATTTTTTCTTGCTTCACTTTATATAAATCCACACATATATTCTCTTTAAGAAAAGGTATACATAATTGTGGGAGATAGATGGATGGTCCTACAAAGTCTTTTAGGCATTCAATCAAACTGGAAATTAGTAGTTTGTCACGGAAGTCCAGATCCACAAGCAAAAGGTTCCCTCTGAATCGGAGTAATTAATATTTGCCTGGATGCATGGACCGGTAATAATATTAAATAATGTTTAGATTGGGTTAGCAACTCGGGGAGGTTAGATACCAAGAGCTCCTAAGCTTTAGCCTATTCGAATTGAAAGCTTCAGTTTTGCCTCAACAATACAAAATACATGACTTATCGTTAATATCAGATTTATTAAGAATTTTAGTTTATCTTTTTGAGTTTAATTAACTTATATGCATACTCAGTATAAAATAATTGAATTTTTCTATGGTACTCAAGCCAAATTTTAGATTCTAAAACCCTTGCCTACATAGACAAATAAAAAAAATGTATAAATTTATAATAAATACATATAAATATTATTTTTTAAAAATTTAATTTTGTGAAACAATACTTAAAGAAGAAATAAAATTTATAACATAAGTATTTAATTTTTGTAAAATACAACTCTTTTCTTGAGAGATTATATTATTATACTTTTATCTCTTATATGTCTTAAACATATATTTTTTTTCCTCTAAACAATTAAGATAAGTTATCATTTAATTTATTTTTAAGTATTTGTTAATTCTCTATTTTCTCATGATTTTATTTTTTTACCAAAACATATTACTTTTATCAAACCTTATATATTTTATTTTTAAAAAAAATAAGATATACATAGCTTATAATAATATAAAATATTAATATATCTATATATAAGTAAAATTGACTGTACAATTTAATTTACACTCACTTTATTCTTTTATTTATTGTATAATTCATTATATTTTGTAATTAAAATTATTCTAATTTATAGCTATATTGTTATTATTCAATGTAACAATCAACATATATATATAAGGAATAATATAACTTTTTTTTCTTATATAAACAAGTGTGGATTGAGGGGAAAGTTTGTTTTAGTTCAATGTCAGGGTATGCCTTCAAGTTTATTATGCTCTTACAAAGATACTTTTGGAGCATTTACAAACAAATAAAGCTTAAGAATTGATCTCCCAAGTTATGTTGATACATGAGCAGAAGGTTGACTAGGTGAACTAACTCATATTGGTATAATAGTATAATTATATTATTTACCATCCAATTTTTTAATTATTACGTGACTCATTGCTTTTTATAATTGAAATTTACTCTAGTTTTAAATAATTATAGAATAATATTATTTTGTATGATAATAATAATTTTAAATTTTTAAATTTAATTAGTTTAAAATTTAAAATTACGTTAATGTTAGCTTATGATAACATTTTTTTAATTTTTTATTTTAAGAACTAATCTACTTAAAATTTTAAAAACTACAAAGCTAAATAATTCACTTTTAAATTAAAATTTGAATGATGAAGTTGCCAGCACATTTTTAAATTCATTGTTTCTGCTTTTAAACAAAAGTTATTGTGACATATTTGAAGAGACAAGAATTTTAATTAAAAAAATGCTAAACTTTATTATTATTATTTTAAAAGAATCAGTATTATAATAATAATAATAAGATTTTAATATATTAGCGCTTTTGGAAAAACTATAAGATTATACTTATTTCAATTATTGCTTATTCGTATAATTATTTTTTTTTAATACAATCACTTGTTTGAAAATCAGTTTATGTTTGGGCACTTTAACTAAAAAGTGGATTTAAGTTAATATGTATTGTTTAGATCATTAAAAAATAATAATTTTCTTTGTGGCGAATGCATATGAATTATAAATTATGTTTGATAAGTTTTTGTGGGAAATTACCATTGGTGAGAGTAAGTGGGGTATCTATACATGTTTTGCATTTGTGGATTATAATTAAAATTCTCAAATTCAAACTTTCACTTTATTTTTTCTAAAACAACTTTTTTTCTCCATATTTGAACAATTTAAATTATTGACTTAAAATATCCAAACAAACTTATTTTCAAAATACTTTGCTTTTTAAAACAAAATTTGTTTTTCTAGTTTTCCAAACATGCCCAAGAAAACAAATATTAATAGTAACAATAATTTGTAATAATTATGTTTTCAAAAATAAAAGTTACATATTTTTCTCAATTATCAATTTCAGAAATGCATGTAAAAATAAAAATAGTTATTAATATGGTGAATTAATATGAATAATGATGAAAATAACAAGAATAATTTTTTTATTTCACTATAAAAATTATACATTAATATTAAAAAATTAATAGTTTAAAAATATGTAATTTTGTTTTTTTAAAATAATTATTATAAATTATTGTTACAATCAACAATTTGTTCTCTTAGTATACATTAATAATAAAAATATCAATGCATATAAATATTTTATATCATTATAATCCATATATATTTTAACTTTTAAAAAATTAATTAAAATATATAATTTTTAGTAAAATTTATTTTGGTCGAAAGTAAAATCATAATGTGAGAAAATAAAGAATAAAAAAAATTTAAAAATAAATAAAAATATAGCTTATCTTAATTATTTAGTGGGAGAAAAACATATACTTTCAAAATAGAGATGATAAAAGTGTTATAATATAATATATCAAGAAAAGCGTTATATTTTACAAAAAAATACATAGAGACTCATTTATAAATTTTATTTCTTTAAGAACTACTCTATAAAATCAAATTTTGACAAAAAATATTTATATACATTTATTACAAATCCATGTAGATAATTTTTATTAGTCCGTGAAGACAAGAGTTTTAAAACCTAAGATTTGTCCTAGGTTCCATAGAATTATCCTAATTTTATATCATCAATCAATAGAAATTTAACAAAGTATCAAAATTATTTTAGGTAACCATCAACTACGATAATTATCCACAACAATTTGTCACTTTTTTAAATGTCTATTGATTATAAAATTATTTTATATTATTAAGGCATAAGCATAAGCTCTACCTTTTATTTTACGTGTGCTCATCATTTATCTGTCGTTGGTGAGAAAGAACCCCAAATATCTAATAAAAGGATATAGAACAACCATTAGAGAAATTTTCCAAATCTAAGATGCTGTAAAATAGGATCGTTGTTAGTTTTGCTTTGTTTCTGCTTTTGTTTTCGGTTTTTATGTTCCGAGCTAAGAGTCGATCTTTGTCTCCTTTATGTTTCTTTATTTATCTTTTAAAGTTAAGCAATTGCAATTTTTTTTAAAAAAAAAATTGCTGTAAAATAGGAGGAAAATCAAATGAAAACTGTGATTCTTGTTGTAGATCATGCTAAGCTAGATCTTGAAACAAAGATGAGATCATTCCTCAATGCTTACTTTGGTGGTTTGGATAGATTTAATAATGTTGATCAGTAGATCACAATAAGGTGATAATTTGTTAAAAGAAGGGGAAATAAAGCTAATTTATAAAAACTAGAGGACACTTCGGATAAATTCTTTTTCCACCATCTTAAAAGAGGAAAGGTTTGGTGTGCGGATAATGGTTGGACAAATACCGATCTAAGCCTAGTATAAATTAATGTCTTTGAATGAGAAATCCAAGGGCAAATTTATGATATGCGTCTGTGAAATGTAAACGACAAATAAAAATGGTTATCCGAATTAAAGGAGGTAATCTAAAACTTGTCAAAAATATATTTTATGTTTCTTTGAACAAAAAATTCCTCTAAATGTTGGATTGCCTGTTTAAAAGTGATTTTAAGCAAAATTTAGTGAAAATAATGATTGCTGATCAGAAGGTCAATTAGCTAGTTGGGTACTAATTTCAATAGCATGGAACTAAATATATGACTACGAATGCAATTTTTTAACTCGATATTAGACTTAACTCAAAAATTTCTAAGTTCATTATGCATGAAATATCTTTACGCCCACGCCCAACCCAAAAACAAACCAAAAAGGCGCCGTTATGACTCCATATTTTAATTTGCATGACTTATTGTTTAGTGATAAGATAGTACATAAGGTTATAACTCCACATCCATATTTTCCTAAGAAGTATATAAAAAAAATGTTTTTTGTTTTTCTGGTAAGTGCTTAACTCTCAAAAGAGAAGCAATATGGAGTACAAACAAGAGTTCAAATGTAGCTCCAAATGAAGAAAACGAGACAGAACATAAAATCAAAACAAAAAGATACGTTTTTGTATGAGCCTATTACAAATATTAAGATCAGAAAATCATTCATTCATTCAAAGAAGACTAGACCATAGTTTTCTGACTGAAATGGCATTGTTTTCTGACCAGCTTTCTGAAACCTTCTTAATGGTGTTGAAGTATACAAGTACTCATGATGTTAATTAGAGATATTTAATAAATAACGTTAACTTGTTCATATTATTCAAATAAAATGGGTTTCTCTAAAATTCTGCTTTGACCTTGATTGAATCTGAAATCTTTGACCCCCTTCCTTCAAGGATTTCGCTCATCGATCGATCCTGTTTTTAGAATATTAATTGTTCGGGGCCATTGGCATCCATACAACTATAAGATGCTACAGGTGTGTGCCAGTCAGAATATTCAAAGCAAAACAGACTAAGGAGCATTGATGAAGAGAAGATATAATTTATTGAGCACCAAAAGGAAACGAATTAAGATAATTAATATGCATGCATACGATTAAGATCATAAGATTCTCCAATAACAATGCCGTCCCATATTTTATTGTATTTAAATGTAAATGTAAATGCTAAAGGAACAAGGGGAGGAACATCATCTTTAGCTTCGTTTTTTCAAGTTTAATTAATACACCATGTTTCTACAAGTCACTTCAGTTTGGTTTGGTACCAGTTCCAGCTGCAATTGGACCTCATACTTCAAACTGATCAAAATTTATTAATTTATATACACAGCAAATGCAAATAAATTTAGTTAATTTTTTTTTCAAAAAAGCAAATAGAAAGGGAAGATGGCAATATTACCTGTTTCTTTCCTTCAGAAGATACATTTTATTTTCGTTTCTTGTTTTAATATTCATTACAAAATGTGATCAATTTTTTTGTGTGAATAAAACAATGATGAACAAGTTTTTTTTTTTCAACTGTTTTTCACCAAGTTCTAAAACTAAAAGAAAAATAAATGAAAATGAAATGAATGTTTTGTAATTAATATTTAATATAAGAAATAAAACCAAACAAAAAAAAATCTGAAACAAAAATGAAGGAACTCGACGCTGAAACTTTATTGTGAATGAAAAATGTACACGAAGCAAGCTTCTTTTTCTGGCTGTGGCTTTAGAGAGGAGAAGAGAAATTCAGAGTTCTGCACTTTACAACACTTGTCTAACCAACCTCCCTCTTAGTTATATCTGACTAACTAGTAACCAGGCAACCACTCATACTTCTAACTAATCTCTTTTTTTAAAAGGTTAGTAACATCTTTTACTGTTCTTTTTTTTTTTTTAGTGAGACATCTTTTGTTCCTTTAACCTTGAGGGAACAATGGAACCTTCTTTTTTTGTCATGGGAACAATGGAACATTAATATTTTCCCTCTTTGGGCCCATTTGTTCCTGATGCCCAACCATGCTGCCCCCTACACTCTGCTTCTATTTTTTTTTGGGGGGGGGTCCAAAACTGCTTCTCTTCTTCTTGATCACCAACGTCACCAATTGGATCATGCTTCATCAAATTCGGCCCAAATTTCGGATGAAAATGGGCGCTGATTTTTTATTGATCATTTCATATAGGGCCAGCCATGACTACAAGTGATCATGGCTTGCGATGTTATTCTCAATTGTTTCAAAATTCAAACTGCCTCTGACAGAAATCCGAAATTTTCAAACTTCCCAGTTTGTTTTAATAGTACCTGATTAACCCAAATTAGTTACGTTATGTTGAACTAATGGAACCAAACCTGGGTGTTAAACCCATCATTGAAGTTTTGTTATTGTTTAGATGTCAAGTGTTTTTTCCAGTAATAGGAGTTAAAATCTCCTTTGAGTATTCGGTTCCTTTTTAAGAGATCCCAAGGCACTTCCAGTTCCAGCCCAAGACCACCAGTAAAAGCCTTTCAGGGATCCAAGAAAGAACTACACCCTCTGACCAAAATACGAAATACAAAGCCTCTTATGGAAAAATTAAAAAACAAAAAAAGGAGAGAGAGAGAGAGAACTACACTCTCTTCCACGAGCATGTTAATTGCCTTGAAAAATCACACTTATAGTTTGTGTTTGTAAGTTTAACTTTTGATGAGAAGGGAAGGGAAGGAAAAAGATTTGCAGTGTAATGTTTCAAAATGAGAGAATGATGTTTTATTTTAAATCAAAAAGCAAAGTATGCAAGTAATAAGATGCTCATATTTTCAAAATATTTTTCATTTCTTTAACTTCTCTTTTCGTTCATGTGACCATGACCATGCGAGTTGTTGAAGGTCTCTTTCTTATCCATCGCCCTATTGTTGAAGTCTATAAGACACGATAGTTATGTAAGATTTGGACTAGCTAAGCTACGAGTTGATGTTTATAAATCACAAAACTAGAGTGAATAATGTAGCAGCATCAATCTTGTGGTTCTTAGCACACATGGGGTACACGAATATATTAAATATGTTTAGCTGCTTAGTTATTCGTTAGTTCACCATTGCCACCGATTATACACACATAAATCATTACCTGCCAGCCGTAAAACTACAAATTTAATTAAAAAGTATACGTACACATCAACAATATCGCCTGAAATACCTAGCTTCAACAATTTGTAAGTGCATAAATCATGTACAAAATTAATATCTCTTTGAAGCTAGTATATAGTGTTAATCTCTAAAAATTTAGTCAAATCAGGTTTCGTGATTTTACATTCGTGCATTGTGGCTAGCATGGTAGATCCGTAAAATTCAGAACCTACCGTCCTGGATGGGGGAGAGATGTTAGCCGGAAATGGGAAAAGACACTTGGAAGAGTACATCTATGACGATTTAAAGGTGCATCTGCGTTTTAGATTATTTTGTAAATTACGATTCTTCCAGATTATCTAATGAATAGTGATTCTTTAAATTATTTAATGAATTATGATTATTTGTTGCACAGTGGGTAGTCTCGCACGTAGGTCGGCAGGTTTCCCCTTTTTTTTTACTTTCCAAAAGTGGTTTTGGAAAAGGCTACTTACATGGAATGGCTTGCGCCAACCAACCTTTGATGCAAAGTTCCTCAAAACAACATGACCATCATTCCGCATAGAACATAAATCATGCATGTCAAGGATTTATTTATTTGTTTTGAAGTGATGCAACTCGCTGACATTTTCTGTATTAGACAGCGTTACCCAGAGAAGTCGATCTTGAAATTACAATTTTACAATCACCAACGCTAAATCCACTGTACTGGCCATCAAAATCGATCAGCAGAACAAATAAAGCAAAGAAGATAATGAGAGAAAATGAGGAATTCTTTCAGCTTTATTCAAGTAGTTCTAGGTACAAGGACCTATTGCTACAAAAAGAATGAATGAACATTAAAAGGGGAAGCAGCTGGATAGCATTAAATGAGTAAACTATGGAGAGACCCACGTTCCTAGCAAAGACCTAAACGATTGATCAGAAAAGAAATTTACATAGAAATAGAAGTCACTAACCCAGTTTCTAAGTTCTAACTTCGCAGGTCAGGTTCACCAGCTAAAGTTGGAAAAACACCTCGGCCAGAGAGAACCCAAAGGATCACCACCCCGTGCAGATTGCCCGAATGTTAGGCCTGCACAAAGAATGTAAATCTTATCCTAATTGGTTAAATTTGTCGCCGCTGCTTCCAGAATCAATCATTTGGATGTTTTTGTGTTGTTAGAAAGCCCATTAGCTAAATGAAGTTAGCAAAATCAGACTCTCGATGGCGTTCAGCAATCATTTTGAGGCAACTTGAAACTTGAATTCAATCTGCTCTCTAAGCCCAAAAATGAGGGGCCTCGGACTTTAAGCCGCTTTGGCCCAATCTCAATGGAAGGCGGTTCCCTAATGTTCTGATGCACCTTGTCTCTCCGGTGGTGATCTCGTTGCCTACTTATCTCCTCATTGCCAAACTTCTTATACCTTACAGAAATGGGAATGCTGTTTCCCCTTGCAAATCTGTCCCTCTCACCATCAACTTTATGGTTAACGGGGTGACTATGTTTGTAACTCGATTCATTGGTTCTGCTGAAATCCATTGGTTGCCCACTTCTTCCTTCGGGAAGGACTTTCCTCAATCTTCTAAGTCCCTGCTCATACAGATATATAGTGTCATAATGGTCTATGCATTCATAAAGCAAAATTAGATAGTCAATTTAGAAAAGGTAGAAAATATTGTACTTCTAATTGCTGAAAGAAAGAGGCAGCAGATATACGTGAACCGGCTAAAAATTCGGCGCATATTTGACAATACCTGCTGCTCAGAATGCTTCAAAGACAAAACATCATTCGCATTTCTCCTCTCTGCTTTAAGAGAAGAAGGGCGCTTTACCCTAAATATCTCTGAATCAGAATCATCACTCCCATTGTCCACAATGGGCTTTGTGTCAAATCTGTGAAGATCACCCTGAGGTTTACACGAGCTTTCCTCATACTGAGCAGGGGATAGTGAAGATTCACGTGCACTGTTGGATATTCTTTCACCAAACTCCTCAAAATCAGTACTTCCTAGCTTGAAGTTGACATGCCCCTCAAGCTGCCAGCAGAATAGAAGAATAAACAAACAAGGCTTTAGTTCAGGAATAATAGCTGTTCTGAGCCTAATGCAATATGCAATGACAATATTCAAAAACCACATTCTTAGGACTTACATTGTTGAGAGCAGAGGAGGATTCAAGAGGTTCTGAAAGAGAACAGAGAGTGGATGCTGCAGAAGTAAAGGAAACCTGAGACGCTTGCGGTATGATATATTCCAAGCAATGTCTGAAAACATGTTGACTTTGTGTACCACACTCATTATTTGATGTCTGCTCTGGAGTTGCATAAAATTCAACAACAGAATCAAGTTTCAGCTCACAATAAGGTGTGTATCCATTTGCCTCAGCTTTCTGAAACATATCTGTCAAGGGATATGAATACATGTTTTGGTCGTTTTGGGTTTGCTTGAGTATCTCATCCAGTATCCCATCTTCCTGCTCAAACTTCTCGGCTGCAGCTTCCATGTCCATGATATCCTCCCTCAAAAACAGAGTGTATTTTCTCCCACAGGTGAAGTCAAGAGATTCAATATCTGGATCATCAAAAGTTTGGAGACATTAAAAATGAGAATATTTTTGTTATCAAACCATCATGCAAGATAAATTAATCAAGTGAAAAAAAAATCATTCTTGCCCAAATTTCTATCATATGGTTGAAAATCAAGTTAATGCTTCTCATTATTATGCTACATAATATCAAAGAAGCAATTGTCTGTTGAGTTGACAAACACATGGTTAATAATATTAAAACAAAGCACGGCATTAGACAAGCACGTGAGAACCAAACATAAGATGAAAATGACATTATAGTTGATAGTATTGAGCAAAGCTTACCATGTCGTAGGCATACTGGATGCAAGTGACAGTTGCAGTCAACAAAAGCTACATAGCAGTCCCTTTTGCAGATGCTACAGAGAATCGTACCATGGGAATGAGAAGAGAAACTTATACATGCTCTTGATTTCATTAGGAACCAACGAGCACAATGCTGGAATCGCATCAAATTAACAAAAGAGGCCTTAATGCAATTATGATAAAGCAAGTCAGCAGAGGGGAGGTCTGAATCTTCAAGTTCCAAGGATGCATAAAGAAGCATTGCTTCTTTGCATAGAAGTTCTTCATGGGGCAGCAAAGGAATCCTATTAAGAAGTGCATATCTGCGGCTAGCAATAGCCCCTAAAGGAAACCAATCACCAGTTGCAAAATTCACAGCTTCTCCACAGTTGAAACCTAGAATTTTAATGAAGACATGCAACATTAACTTCCATATTTTTCATGCAATAACTGGGAGGAAGCAGAGAGGGGAACATATCATTCTTGGAACTAAAAATGTACTGAAATGAGAAAATCTAACCATGACTGAAGCCAGCATGGTATGCCCTCGGGAAAGTTATCACAAACTCTCCAGGCTTTTGAACAGCCTTGTAGACAGGAACTTCATGCTCCAACAAAATATTTGGTGGAAACAGTGTTGTCTTCCCCAGGAGAACATCAAAGGCTCCATCTTCCCCGTCACTCGACAAAATATCATTGGTATACACATGTTCTCTAACCACCCTTTCAAAGTCCAAAGCTGCATGACCTGGAATGCCGTACCATGTTTTTGATGCCCCACAGTGTTGATAATTAATGCTGCCATTACAGTATAATATATTGATATCATTAAATAAACATCTAAAATGGGAATGTGATAATGTCATCTATATTCTAGAATTTAGAATGATAAGTATAGTAATTATCATCTAGATTTTCGAATTTATAATGATAAATATAGTAACCTTTACCTGTACAAATAATGATCCTCCACATGCCAAGCAAACATACTAAACAGCATTCCAATGTATAGCATGGGTTCTGTAACTCCCTGAAATAAACCCAAGGTAAGTTGCATGAAAAAGTATGGGAAAAAATTATTTTTGTCCAAGATAAGAAACTTGCATACCGGAATCGATGTTTCCAGGAGCCGCAAAGTTGATTTAGGCAACCGGGATAGTTTCTAAGAACATAAAGAAAGAAGTGCTCAGTACATCAATCAAAATACGAAAGTCAATGCATGAAGCATCTGTGTGTTAGAATATTTCCTCTTCTAGAAACTTCTACAAACAGAGAAGAAATAATTTAATAATGGAAAGGACAAAAGGAAATGGGACACCCTAGTAGAATTAACACCTTCAAATTCCAGTTGCTCTGGCCTAGCTGATCAGTTGGAGAAGATGAGAATGCACTGCCATCAACATCACATGCATACTCCACAGTTTCCATCTTGCCACAACTTATTTCTTGCCAAAACTCTTTTTCCAAGTATGTGGCAGGAAGACATCCAGCACTGCAATATCTTCGAGCAAAAACCTTGTTCGCCATTTTCTCAAAATCACGAAATGTATAATTTCTGATTGAAATACAATTGTATTAATAAACAAAAGAGATAATATTATTTGAAATTACAAATTCTAACAGACAACGTAAGGAAACTGACCTTCCACTCATAAAAAAGGTAACTTTGTCTTCAGTATCCCATTCAGCAAGGCGAAGGGGCTGCACTCTTGTTGTAAACTTGAATCCTGCTTTCTCCTTCATTAAAACAATCCCAGCAGGAACAGAAGCACTCAAAGGTGAAATAATCTTGCATATACCTAGAATTTATCATTGATTCAAATGGAAAATATTTAGGGTACAATTTCATCAACCTATTGATTCCACATAAATAAAATTTCAGTTTCCTGAATATGCATGAGGTCAAAGAGGAATGCCTATTTTAAAGTGATGTTATTTATATCTATATGCCTTTCCCCGCTCAACATAAATTATTAGAGTTGCCAAATGCTACAGTACATGTAAGGGAATCAGAAGATAACCAGAAATCTAAACCACAATATGAAGATCTTAAGCTAGGACCTTCATCACCAGCTTGAGTTTGTTTCCAACAAATTGAAAAGCCATCACTCCTTCATATATCTTTTTCCCAAAAAAGTAAGCAAAATATATAGTACATAACACACAAGGAGGCAACTTTCCTTTCATTAATTTGAACCTTCAAAATTATTGATGTGTTCCAAATCATTGATGTTAATCCTCTTCTCAGAAATACACCAAAAGTCCAAGGAAGAGGATTGATGAAAACCTTGGAACACAAGTGTCTTCACAAGTGAGCTAATTGACTTTTTAATGTTTTTTTTTTTTTTTTTAGAGAATAAAGGGAACAGAAGAGGTTTAAAGCTACAAATAAATATCATTAGAAAGCAAAAGCAACATAATGTTATTAGAGATTTAGAGTCTTTTAATAGCTAATCCCCAACTACATTTTCCAACTAATTAGGATACAATTTGTATGAATGATCACCAAGTAGTTTCACCAACTACATTTTATAGAGTCCTAATTACATCATCATAGACAAGAATTATATCCGCAAAATAGGAATAGGAATTTTCTACATATTACAGTTGCATTAATTAGAAATATTAGAAGACCAAGCCCATGAATGAATATGTTTATGGTTTTAACTTTCTCTAGATATAGTTAAGGCAATTTGCGGCATACTTTATCCTCATCACTTGATGATGACATTATCTTTTTACAAATGCTCAACACACCCAAAAGCCGGATTGAGAAGTGACTCAAACATTGGAATGCCTAGCATGTGCATTTGTGAATACACTAGTTTACTATTATCAAAGCAAAACACTGAAGTGAATACACAGTAGAACAAATATCAAGATTCAATAGACCAAAGTTATACCATATTTAGAAGCTTCAGGAGCTATCTTTTGCAAATAAACCACAGGATCCTCAAATTCATCTCTCGTTGGAGAATACACAGGACACTCTGGAATTTTATCAGTCCAATCTAGATCACTGGTGTCAAACTTATCCACCTTTCGCTTGGAAAAGGCATCTGCATTGCCATGCAATCTCACACCACATGAAGCAGAAGCTCTTAGAGCATCTCCACCACTTCTGTTCATCATGTTAGCTACACTTTTGTCAGTCACAGTGGCAGACTTTGCTCGCTCTAGCCTTTTACGCTTCAAAATTTCTAACCCATTTCTAGCTTCCTTAGATAAACGCACTCGTCCTTCCACCTGTTAGATGATTCATCATTTCACACTCAGATTGGCATGTATTTAAATATTAGGATAAAGATAAACGCACACAAGGAAACAAAATTATGCCTCAATCATGTGAAACTCAATAGATGTATCATCAACGGTGAACAGACTGAAGCATAAACTTAGTTAGCATCAATAGAATCTCAAATCAACGTGCAAATAGTCAGGTAAAGCATTGCCCAGTAATTCTTCAAGAAATGAACTAAATGACTGTCAATGTACGGCATCATTTCTGATGCATCAGCGCACAACCGATGGCAAAGAATTTAGTTCAACAGAAAGAAAGGAATAAACTTTCAACACAAGTAAACTAAAAACAATCCAGGGCCCAGAGCAATGCAATCTTGTTTGGCGTGTTACCATTGAGGAGTCAGTAACTAGATGACTGGGTCAACCGAGGTCAGCTACGTCAAAAACTGCACCCTGAGAGTTAAACGTGAATCACCTCCTTCGGAAAAGTAAATGGCAAACGGAAAGAGGGAATACAATTTCCTCCGAAATTGGTACAGGAAAGGCGAAAGAGTCAACAGAAAACGATCCTTATAGAACATTCAAACAATGCATGCGCTGAAAATTTGAAAAAGTTTCCTCCTCTCAACATCATTACCGCCACCTTAACATAAGCCAATCAAACGAAAGGTAGTATTACACATAAATACGAAATACAATGAACCGCACAAAATTCCACACAGACATCAAAAAGAAAAGACAGGCGCAGAATAATACTATTAAGCCTCGATTAAACTAAATTTTCGAAATTCCTGTTTTAGAAAGAGGTGGAAAAAGGAAAAATAGAAGCGTCCTGTTAACTTCTTTTTTTTTTCCTTTTCCATAATTTTCAAACAAGAGGTATATGGTTTTTACTTTCTAAAGGAAAAACATCCATTTTCGCAAAAATGCACCTTGCGCATCAATCCAGAGCATGAATTGTATCACACTCTGATTGTAAAAGGAAAATAAAAGAAGAAAATAAATTGCGAGATGTGATTTTAACCCAAAAAAAATATCATCATTCGAGCTAACAAAATATGTGAAATCGCAAACCAAACCGTGAGAGAGCACAACAATGTCCGAGATCTGAACGATACACCGGAGGAAAATGCATTTCGCAAGGAGTTTCAGGCATTGACTTATCCAAGACAAAATTAGACACTGAGGAAAAAATAAATAAATAAATAAACTTCTTTCAACAAGGCACGATTGACCTACCATTTCATTACGAAGCCGCTCCCTGTAGTTCTCCGTCTTCGTTCACTGGAACAAAAAACAACGAATCGTTGAAGGAAAAAATTACGCAACCGAATCGCAAATCGCAGAACCAAACCCTAAATCACGATCCCGGACGCTGCAGATTAAGAGCGAGCCAGAAACGACAACGAGGCTCGCCACATTCTCGAACAGCACCGAGTACAAGGCCGGAATCGCGTCGCCGAGAGATCCAACGAGTCGTGGGAGCAACCGCGGCGAATTGCGAAGGAAATGCAAGCGCTTCAATCGCAAGACGGAGACGAGATTCCTCCGGCGGCGAAGAACGAGGTCACCGAAAACGGAAGCGGTTTTCCGGCGGACGGAAAGAGGTTTTCCGGCGAGACGAGGAAAACGGAGAGAAACAGTGGATGAGGAAAGAGAGGAAACGAATGCTTAGAAAACCGAAAAAGGGTAAGGAAGGGATAATTTATAGTTTTATACTCCAAAATAATTAGCGCCTTTATTATCAGCTCTGAAAACCGAATAATAATAAAATAAAAATATTGACCATTTAATTAATTCATTTACTCAGCCCTCGGTTGTCAATTAAAATAAATATTAAAAGAAAATAGTAATAAAAAAAACGATTAAAGAAGCTTTGAGGAGAAGAAGTAGTGGTGGTTGTTAGGTGGTTCAACGAAAACAAAACTTGCCGTCCAAATTCCAAAACGCGTTTCGAGTGTAAACGCAATTGAAGGAATCGCCGTTATGACGGAATCACCGTTATCATACGTAGGATTTAATGGCGGGTACAGGGTCAAAGGGGGCGGTAATTACCACATCGGAATGGAGGGTATTTTCGTAAAATGGGATGACGGTGTTATCGATGAGGTCTGGCTTCTGTACCGGTCAGAGGGAAAGAAAGTAGCAGGAAGAAAGGAAATATCACGTGCGATAAGACCGGGTTTGGGTTGTGTACACACGGTTGACATGTAGCCGTTGATTTTCCACTGCTTCTTCGTCGTTTACTTAGAACCGTCAAACGTACGAGAACACGCTGGAAATCGAAAGCCCCAGATGCATGTGTACTTTTTCTGTTCAACTGCCGACCTGTACAGGATAACTCTCACCTACCTTCCAGTTAGTTAAAGCCATCGTACTCAAAAGGACGAGCTTATCCTCGTTGGGTATGGTCCCGCTGGCTCAGCTTGGAAGGGCAATTATGGGTTTTCAAGTAGGGGCGTCACATGCGAAGTGACTTCCGCAATGTAAGTGGTGAACTACCACGATGCGTGATTGGAAGGGACAAGCTGGGGCCGACACGTGGCTCGCTGTCGTGAAGAAGAGGCACACGCGGCGTGAGGATAAGGGAATGGTTTCGCGGATTTTGTGTGTGACTAGGGGTGGTGGCCAGAACGGAAATAGCTGGCGGTTACAACAGGTTCCCATTGTGTCCCATCCTAGGGCAGAGGAGAGGGAGAGGACCCACCCGTAGGCCGCAGCACTTAGCACCAGCCCAGTGCTGTGCACCTCACGAGATGTTCTCTGTTCTCTCTGCAAATTGGTTAATTCGTTTGGAACTTTCTTATTTAATTAATCCTTTTAATAAATTCAAAAGAAAATAATAAAAACTTAAACCAGACGTGGCATGGCAATGGTTTGTGGAATTCTCTCTCCAAATCCTATTGGGTAATTTGTGCTTTTGAGCCTTTTTGTTACGCTGAGGTTGGGCTAATGATTAGAATTCAACTCAGTGACTGTGAATGAAGCTTTGATAGATAAATAGTCTACTGAGACGGCTCGGCTTGCTTGCTTCCTTGCTTCCTTGCTTGGGCCATGTCAAAAGTGTCAACCTCTTCTTTCGCGGTCCACATGCAGTCACAGCTCGGCTTATGACTTGTGTGGGTCACGGCTCAGCTTTGAATTTTCCTTTTTCTGTCAGAATTTCATTGAAGTGAAAAAAAATAAAGAAAGAAGAAATAAAAATTGAAAAAATAAAACATTTCCAAATTTCATAATTTGCAGGGCATGAAGTGACAAAAACTCGCTTTTTTAATAATTCGAGTGAACGGCACGCAATAAATGCAGCAGTTATGGGTACACGAAACCTATTACTATTATTGACTGTCCGAAGGCGAAGCTTCCCTGCTTTGCGTGTAAGCTCAGGTTGTGGATGCTCTCGCTTGGAATAGCTGCGTCCTATGCCTCTACCAGCAAGGGCATTTTGGCAACTTTGAACGGCT